>JABASF010000592.1:0-36559 GCA_019776145.1 Harlomillsia oculata
ATAGTTTTTTCGTGGTTTTTTGTGCGTCTGCTGAATTGAAATGAAGAAAGTACACTTTAATTTTTTTCCTAACCGAGTTTTAATTTTTGTCAATTTTTCAATGTTGTTGTTGTGGGCTATTTTATATTTTGTAATTGTTCAAGAGTCTTCTTTGTAAAGACTTTATTCGTGCTGTAATGCTTCATCGTGTTGTGTCTGCTCTGGTACCTTTTGTACTTTCTTCATGCTTGCCAATTTGTAATGTATATCAAGATAGTGAATTTTGTTTATTATTTTCGTCGCCGTTAATATTTTTATTTGATCCTTAAAATCGTCATGAATTTTAAATTTGAATTTTTAAGTTACTTTATTGAAATGCATTATTATATGTATTTTACATATGTATATTTGTTTTGAACGACGTCAAGTTGAAATTGAAGAAATACTTTTGACTCATTAAGAACTATCAAATATATACATTGCACGGTAACTGCAATCGCTTATTACATTCTATGTGCTTCCAGAAAAATCCATTCAAAATGAACAATTTTGGACGGCAGTTTCAAGGTAGTCCCAATTGGCCGCCACCTCCTCCTACTCCATCGGGCAAGATGGGAAAGAGCTCCAAGTCAGCCATGATGCCGGGTTCTCAATCAAATATGCCTCCGGATTTTGGAATGCACCAAGGTCCCCCAACACCTGGTGGTTCATGTTATGGTCCTCCAATGGTATGCACATTTGTACATATGAGTTACGAATTAGTATTGTAATTAAATTATTAGCACAAATACAAAAACATTGATTTTAAGCAGAAAGGAGGACCACAGCAGCCCGGGTATCCTAATTATTACGACGGTCCAAGTCCGCCATTCTGCTCTGGAGGGATGGGACCCGGTGGCCCACCTCCAGGTCCCATGAATCCTTGTTCTGGCCCAGGTCCACCAGGTCCAGGACAGCCACCATCGTATTACGGAGGACCGGGAGGTCCGCGACCTATAGGAATGCCAAGCGGAGTGAAGATCCCGGATGAAAACTTAACTCCTCAACAGAGAATGCATCGGGAAGAGCAGTTAGCAAAAATGAAAAGAATGCAAGAGCTTTTATTTCCACCAGAGAATGAACATTTGGTCCCAGGAGATAACTGCCCGCCACTTCCTAATCCGGATGGTGTAGACGTGTACAACATGCAGGTGTGTGATATGCGAATCTGATTCATTACACTTTATATTTTAATTTAATTAATCCATTATTAATTAAACTTTGGCGTCATATTTATGTAGGGTGGTGGTTCTGTTCCTGGACCCCCGCTTGGAATGGATTTTATGAATTCGTGTGGTGGAGGTCCTCCCAGTAACAAACCACCGGGGAGTGAATGGAGCAGTAATAATTGTGGTAATAACTTCTTTATGGATGGTCAACCTGGGCTCAAACCTCCTTGTCCAATGCCACCGGGACTAGGTCCTCAAGGTAACGGACCTCGGCCACCAAAAGTAGGAAGTGGAAGCATACCTAGTCCTGCTACCCCTTTAACGCCCGGGAGCTCTTACGGTGCTCCTCATAGGTACTCTTTCACCACTTTTAATATCTTTTTGATCCAACCATCTCTTTTTCTCACTTCAACTTCGACTTGTTAATTTCATATCCTATCTTGACAGCGACCCATTGTACCCTGGCAGCGGTAATCATTCGTTCTACCCTTCCGGGTATTACAGCCCTCAAGTTGGTCAGGTGCAAGACAATTCTCCTTCGGCAACCGTCCAGCGGAAAGACTCTGAAGGCAGCAATAGTGAAGGTGAAAAGAGCCGGAAAGAGAAATCCTCTTGTTCAATCTCTCCAACGTCTTCAGCACCGCCGTCTGTCAAAGAAGCGAATCTAATGCCAGTCCCATCACCTCAACAAATTCAGTATCTAAATGTATTTGAAGGTCAAGAATTAACAATACAAAAACAACCTAACGTTGGTATTACGGATCATAATACGGAAACATCACCAGGGTAATTATCACAGCTTTGTTACTAGAATTTAGCTAGAAGATTTTGTGTTTTAGTACATTCGAATTTTTTTCATATGTTTTATTACAGACTCCCGCCTTCCTCACTTGACTTAAATCCCTCTACTCCCGGTCCACAAAAGCCATCAAATTCCGCACCTCCAACACCTATTCCTTTAGGTGCGGGGAACCAGAAACCAAGCTGTGACAACCCTCTTTCATCTAGTAGCATCTCAAAGGTATTGTATGAGGTTGAATTGCTTGTTCCCACTTAATTTCGTGAATTAAATGCTGATAGCGTGACGACAATGCTTGAAATTTGTAGACCCGGCCGGGTAGTGTGGGTCCGATTGTAACACCCAAAAGTAGTACAACGCCAAATCCGAGTCCTCAAGGAATTGATCGGAGTTCTCAGCCTGGCACACCGCTCCAAATGAATCTTGACTGCATGAAAAATCCAGGAGGAAGCGGTTTCGGTCCGGGGTCAGGAGGTTTAGGTCCGGTGGGTCCTCAGCCGCCTTGTGGTATGATGAAACAGGGCATGTCACTACCAATGGAAGCCCATGGCCCAGACGGTCCCACTGGTGTCTTCGACAATGTTCCGCTCAATCCTAACATAAGTGGACCGGTGCCACAAGGGAGTAAACCTCAGTTTGACCCTATTTCTTCTATGGTACAAATGTCTCAGCAGCTTACGGGTGGGAATGGAACTCCACCGAACCCTCCGGGTAGTGGGTAAGTGAACTCCATGAATTTACTCCTGCCTTCATTCAAACCAGTCAAACCAGTTTTTAGTATGAGCTCGTATGAGTTGTGTGATGAAGGATTAACACAATGCTACTGAACATGTGTTGTAGGATGAGCAATAATGGTGGATATGGCATGAATACTCCTGGAGGACCTCCAATGAATCCAAATATGGTCAATTTTAATACATCCATGCACAGTGTGCAGGTAAACTGTTTACTGTGCTTTATCATATGATGAGCTATTTCTCCGAGTGTTACATACGATTTAAATCTATCAATTTGTTTTTTTCAGAATGTGGATGGTGGTATTTCAATGGGAGGTCCTCAAACGGTGAACAACACATATGTTAATGCAACAATGACAATACAGCAAATGAATATTCAAAACATTCCACCATACATGCAACCTGGTCCGAATATGGGCCCAATGGGTCATCAGATGGGAAATCATATGGGTCCTAATATGCCACCAAACATGGGACCAATGGGTCAACAGATGGGTCATATGCCACAACTTGGAGGACCAGGCGGCCCCATGCCACCAATGGGCGGGCCAGGTGGCCCTCCAATGGGCCAGGTTGTGAATTCACCACCAAATATGCAGCCGAATATGCCAGGACCGGGCCAAAACTCCATGGGAGTTGGTCCTATCCAGCAAATGGGACCTATGGGACCTTGTGGCCCAGGCATGCCTCCAGGGCGTGTACCGGGACCACCAATGGGCTACGGAAATCCTGGACCGGGGCCTGGCCCTGGNGCCCTGGCCCTGGCCCTGGTCCAACTAGAATGGGCCAAGGAAGTGGATCTCGAAGTAGTCCTTATCGAATGCCTAACAATCCAAACGGAGGACCTCGGGCATTTGGTGGTACAAATATTCAAGTAAAACCAAATGCACCCAACACAATACAGTACCTTCCAGCAAGACCTCCTCCAGGACCTCATAATCAGGGTCCTGGCATGTGTCAGCAGTCGGGTGTTATGACTGGGCCTGGGCCGGGTCCTGGACCTGGACCAGGCCCTGGAGGACGACCGGGACCCAATCTAGATTTTCTACAACGATACACCAATCCAAGTCCTGGTCCAGTAGTCAATGTTAATATGGGGGTACGAACAGCCATAATACTATTATGTTGTTTTGTAATCGCTTAATGACTTGTGAGGCACGTCATAAGTAATTTGATGATTTGCTTGTAGATGAACGTAAATGTAAACATGGGAAATAATCGTATGGCGTATCCTGGTCCACCACCTCCTGGAGGAATGGGTGGAAATACACCGCCGTGTGGACCTATGAGAGGACCGCATCCACCAAATCATCCAATGATGGATCAAGTTCCGGGACCTGGTGGACCGCCGATGGGTTCGTCGGGCCCAATGCCTCCTTCAATGATGGGCGGTGGGGGGATGAAGGGACCTGGAGGTTATCCAGGACATAACGGTCCTCCGCAATTGCCACCGTCTGATCCAGCGTACGCACAACAATTCCACCATTTTCAACAACAACTATACGCCACCGGCAGTAACAATGGAAGGAATCCTATGCAGCCGAACATGATGTCGAACAATCCTAATGCGCCTCCGAACCAGTCATTTTTCAAGTGAAAATATTCAAATTTAATACAAAACTAATTACGTAGCTTCCAATATTTAATTTCCACTTGCCACCGTAATTGTGTATTTATTAACGACTTATTGCTGGACGCTACAATTGCAAAAATGGCAATCGTGAATTCATAATTTGCCGTGAATCATCTCTTATAACGAACAAAGGTTCGTGACCTGGTGCAATAACAAATTAGAATCAAGTAAGTTAAATAGAGTAAGTAGGCTATTATAAATAATATGTAGTTTGTGGTATTTGCTATGAAAACATTAGCATGTAGTAGGTTTTGTTAGGTAAGGAAACTTAAAATTGTGGTGAATATGTACTCAATAATTAGTATTAGGTATTGCCGTTAGAATCTAGCAGTTAACGTTAGTATAAACATTATCATTATTACAAAGCCAGTGACTTGTCGGGTAGGTTGGGAGAGCTAAACGTGTCATTTTGTTATATTTCGCCGTTTTCGTTTGATCACCTGCATGCTGAAATTTGCCATATTGTTTAACGTAAATAACTGAAAGGAAATTGAACACTATGAGATTGCGAAGACAACTGGACGATTATTGGTAATCGTTGAGACCTGCTTATTTGAGAATCTAATAATTAAGTCGTTAGCAGTCTACGGCTTGTTTCTCAGGGTATTGGATGGTTTAATAGGCAGCTTACCTTGATTTTATTATGAAATAATAGTATTGAGCATGATGTGCTGCTGACACAAAATGACTATTTTCAGTTCTCGCTTGAGATTGAGTGCATACAATTTTCAGCACAGATTTTGTGAGCCATTTTTTGTGACACAATAAGACTAAATTTTACAAGAACAGAGCAGCATGTTTAGTTGTAGCCTTATTATGCCTGCCGCAACCTGTTCAACCACTTTCTCAATCCTTTTGGTCTCGATTAATACTTTCATATATGTTAAACTAATGGGTTTTAAGAAAAAAATAATGTAGTTTATTAGATTGTACTTTTCTAATAACTGCCGCGACGAATTAGTTCGTTATTGCTTGCATGCGCAGTAGCATGACATTTGGTATTGTTTTGATAGATTGTAATTCTCAAATAGTATTTCATGTACTACTTAACTTATCATTCACGATGCCAACTCAAACTCAAGTTTCTCTCATGGAACTTGTGAATTCAGTTTGTTGTGACTCACTTGCTTTTAAAAATGCAATATGCTATAAATTTGGTTTGATACATTTCTGCGAAAAGAGTAATGGAACTGACGAATACTAACTTACGTGATGTTAAAGGTCAGCTTGGCTTGTCGTTGCTGACTCTCGGCCTCTAAAATGACTATTCATCTCTATGCTTTCATACTAAAAACGCTATGTGTTTTAAATTTCATTAACCAAATTATTTTACTCTCAATTTTAGTATTATACACTGTTAGTATTCTCTTCGTTTGATTAAAGCTTTCACTAAAAGAAAGTCTGGATTCTTGTCTTTAAAAAACCATGAAAGTGACAATATCGGGCCTGGTCTGGTTTTAACGAGTTTAAGAAAATCGTCGTCGTCTTCGGCGTATACTAAAAGTATGCTTTTTGCCAGTTTTTAGCAGTTTGTACTCTTAGTGGAACGTCAAGTTATAACGTAAATCGAACTTATGTTAGTTTAAATTGTTGAGTAGTTACATTTTCCATTTAAGGATTTTTTAAAAATATATCTTATTATGACTGACTTTTAGTGTGACCTGATGGTCAACGATGCTAAAATTTGTTAGTTATTAGAGTTATAGTTAGTTATTGTTGTTTATTCTCTGCATTATACTACTGTCATGTATTGCAGGAGTGGATGTCACGGTGCTCAAATTGAGATAAAACATGTGGGTAAAGGTCATGTGTTCATATAAAAAATGATGGATTAAAGGTGTTCTGTGCCCCAAAAAACACAAATTTATGTACTCAAAAGAAAAGTTGAGCGTTGAAATATCAAATAATGTTCAGTCTCAAACTTTACTAATGACATGTAAAATAATAATTATATGTAATAATTGATTATTATTATGTTGCAATAGAATTAGCTTTTTTGATTTCCTTGTCTTATCATATCTGTTCTGTCACGTTTTTCAGTCGGCAAAGTTGCGTTTTTGATTTTGAAATCCATAAGTTTTGAGTGCCATGAGAACAATTTATTATGCTTATTTTACTGAACAAATTTTGAAGCAAAGTGTACAATGAAGTGCCGATAAGATTGAAATGAAGATTTTTTGGTCAATCGTATTTCGTATACATTTCCTTTTTTACCGAGGCTCTTCTTTCTATTTTTTGGGGTTATTTGATGAAAAACAAATCATTTTTGGTTGGATTTCTATAATATTATTACAATAATTACAAAGGGGCAAAATTTATACAAAATGTAAAGCTATAAAACAGTTCAAAACTTCACAAAAAGTTGATGATTGATCGAAGTTTGCTGAACAATAAATACTGCTGACTTTGGAAAATGGTCAGTTGTCAATTTTCGTACTAATTAATAAGGTCTGCGTAATACTTAAAGCTATAAATAATAATGGCCTGTTTAAAAAAATGTGTTAAAAAATCTTGTAGCCATATAAAACGTAAATGTGTTTTTGGAATATGTACACAAAAAATAATGAAGCGAAAGCAGAGAGCCGAGAGCGGAACTGTTTATTATGCAAAAAAGGAGATAGTTCTGGTGTGACAAAACGTTGAAATAATTATTAGCTAATAGTATAACGTTAAAAAATAATAATTGAAAAATAATGAATTTAATAGATTGTATAGGCTGTTTGTGCATGTTTTACTACTGCTCGTGCTGCCGTTCCTGTTCTTGTGAAGGAATTTTGATGAATCACAATAACTATATAAAATATAAAATTGTATCATTTTTTAGAAGTATGGTACTAGTATATACTTTAAAAATGAAAACAAAACGTGTGAACTTTACATTTATCGTGCATTTTTTTCACTTATAATAGATTTAAACAGTCTCTTCCAAATAGCGGAGGACTGTCAGGTCACGTCAGGTCAGGTCAAAACGCTCTATAAAACTCTGTGTGTTTGTGTCAATGTTGTATGTACAAGTGTGTAAGTGTGTTTGATGTGAGATTTGTGTGACAGGATGATGACGGGGTAAAATAGCGGTTTTCTGTGTGGCTCTCTTGTTTTGTACCTATATATTTTTAGAGAAGTTGTTTTTATTCAATTATAGATTGTCAAGTAAAAACTCTCCGATTAATGCGTACGTCTACAACAACAACAATAAAAAGGAATTCTTATACGAAAGTTTTCCCTTTTTGATTAATGCTCATTCCTCTTCATGATTTAAATGAATGCATTGTTTTCGAAACACAGCCTCCGCATTTTTCATTTTTTTCATGCATAATAAATAATAATCGTCTCCGGATTTTTGAAGCATTTTAAAAGTTTATTTTCAAACCTTGATGCGGAGTTATTTTTCTTAACATACACTTACAATAATTTTTATGATATTTCGTTATAAGCTGAGACATGACTATGTTTTCTTATGTAATGATAAGCACATAAGATTTCTCTATAATTAAAATGTAATATTGTGATTCATGATAACGAGTAAACGACATGCAAGCACAGTTGAATTCTTGTAACTTTGAAGTATTAAGTCATGCACCAAATTCCAAGCTAATATTGTAATACAGTACACGACTGCAGTTATCGAATTATTTGTTACACTGACACAATTCCTTTTAAAGATTAGACCATCCCATTCCTATGTAAATCCTATCAATTAAGATGTTATTAAGGTGAGTCCATTTTACATTTTATAATTAGTAAACGCAGAACATAGGGAAATTCTTTTTGTAATACTATTAGAGTAGTTGCAATGCAATGACATTTGCCTTTTCTACTACAGATTTTTGATTTTTTTATACTTACGTTTTTCAGTAATCTGAATGTAGTTTTTTTCAGTTATGGGATTTCTGTTTATAGAACAACATTGTTGATACAGTTGGACATTCGGTACTCGATTTGATTACACTATAATGTATGAACACACAACTTCGACAGTCAACGTCGATACTGACGTCGTCATCAGGCAGTTCCATTGAACAGATACAAAAAAGTTGGTATACACGGGTATACACATTTTCTACTCATTAGTGTTTACGACTGCGACGAAACAGACGGCTGAAAAAACCAGGTTTCTTTCCTTCCAAAGTCCCAATGTCACGACTGGAAACAGATTCCACTTCTGCGTCTCGAAATTCTGGAAACTCTGGAATACTCTGCTCCACGTTCTTGTCTGAAATTATAGAGAAAATATGCGATTAAATAAGTTGAAACGTTGTACCGTCGATCTTTTGTTTAACAGTTTTAATTGTACAAGCAAGTGCAAAAACTTACTTCGACGGAACTTGCTGAACATGTTTCTAAAAGTGCTTCCCCGTCTTTGAGGCGGTGGACGGCAATTGAGAGGGAGTGTGGATGATTGTCCTCGTGTTGCAAAAGCTTTTTCTAACCGTTCCTTTGTGACAGCATCCAATAAATTTTCTTGGGAACGACTGGACAGTTGTTTACCTGGAGTTTACATGAGCAAGTCAAGTATTTTTCATGTCACACTTTGTTTGTTCAGTTTAGATTAGAAATACTATAAATAGCTTTCTGAGACTTACTTCCGTCAAAATGACGATGGTAGCCTGGCCATAGGTTTCTAGGATGGTTGCTGTGATTCGTTATGATTGGAATGAAACGAGCTGGTGGAAAGGTTTCCTCAAATGACGCCACGTGGATTTGTTTTGTTTCGTGCTGATGAGAAGCATTGTCGTGTGACTTAACGTCAGGAGACGTGTCTTTGTTTGGAAACTCGGGAGTGGATCGGAACGAATGCTGCCCGCTTTGTTTGACCTGAGTGGGAAGTGTATCCTTCAGGTGCTCAGGTGGAGGTGGTGGAATAAATTGTGGAGGCTGTTCATCTAAATCTTCATCGACTAATGACACGGGTTCTGTGGATGTCATTGAAGCAGCAAGTCTCGCAACCTCATTCCCCGACAACAAAGAACGAATTCCTCCTTCCCCACTTGACTTCTCGTGCTCACATGGTTCCACATCGTCACTTGCACTGCTACCACAGTCCAAAACGAGTGAGATCTGAGCTGGAGTCATTAACGGCCCTGCCTGGAAAGCGAGACACATCAATTATTATTATTAATTGAGCTCAGAGTGCGGAACTTTCACATAAGTCAAGTCCTCCTTAATGACATCCATATAGGTTCTACTATATTTACACTACGTAAACTTGGAAAGCACTAGTTATATATAACAGGATATTATTATAAATTCCCAAAGCAAAGTCTACTGGAAAACATACATTCTAAATAACACACGTACCGTGTCGGATTTACGGCTGGAAACTGATGTTCCAATGCCAGTGTCCAAGCCATCACGTCCTTCTGCATTGTTCCTTCGATGATCGCCTGAAAATGCATGTGTTTTAGGTTCCTCTTCGAGTGCCTGATTCGCAGTGCTACTGCTTGTTCCATCAACTTCTGAATGAAATCCAATTTTCTTCTCCACAGCGATCAAAACTGTAGAGTTTGCATCCTTGTCATGGTCTACTTCAACTCCGTGGCTTTTAGCTCGAATGCTAAGCTCGGCGTCTTCTTCTTCGTTGTTTTTCACTACAACTTGTGAAGGTGAGATGTGTGCAGTCGATTTTAGTGGATGGATTAGTTCAGTACGTTGGTTTTGGTTATGCTTAGCTTGTTCCAACTGTTTACCAGCGGCGAAGCTGATGGGATGATTCGAGATGCAGGTTTTATCCTCCAAAAAGCCACTGTTTGATGGCGAAGAAATGGTGACCTCTGATGTCACAAGTATGGGGTGAACTGGAACGGTCGGAGCAGGAGGTTTAGGTGCTCTCCCTTTGGCTTTCGGAGGATTTTGAGCTTTGGCATTAGTAGCAACAATGTTAGTCGGAAAAGTAGTACAATATGATAAAGAAGCTTCGTGAACGCCGTTTTTCAACACGGTCTCCATGACCTCGTGAACAAAGTTTTGAAGTTCCGGTTGAGGTTGTTCATGACCTGGAGCAGCAGCAGTGTCAACGAAGGAGTCGTCCTGCTTGTAAGAGGGAAGCTTTTCTCCGCTGCAATAATGATTAGAAAGGAATGTGACGTTATTCGACACTGTACACACTTGTTCTCCTGGGCACCCCCCACCACCGTCACCGTCACCGTTTAGTTGCCTCTCTTCAATTTGATTAGCAGTGCTTCCTGGGTCATTTGACAACTTTTGGAGGACCCTTGCGGGAACAGGTTTTACCTCTGAACTCTCAGTCAATGGGATGAAGAACGAGCATGGTTTTCTCACTGGACTCGTCGACTCCCTACTCCCTCTTGGCACCGCTGGCGAAGGACTGCCGAGGATGGCTGAAGGCGTCCTCGTCGGCGATTTCCTTGTGGCCTTCTGCCCCTCATGAATCGGAACAAACTCTTTCATATTTTCATGAAGATGAGGTTGAAGATGCGATTGTTGTTGTATCTGTTGCTGATGATGATGATGGTGCTTGAGGTGGTGGTGGTGGTGCCTCAGCGGTTCTTTGTTGCCTTGCCCACTTGGCTGAGTGCCGGTCACGGCACCTCTGCTCCTTGGCGGTCCGTGGAAAGGAAGCGGAGCGAACATCATGTTTACTGTGGTTCCGCTTGCCCCTGACAACATGGCTTGACCCGGAAGAAACACCATATCCTCATCACCGCGTGAAACACTTATTCTTGTTGTCACAGTCGACAACATGGATTCTTCCGGTTCCAACTCTAAAGAATCGTCGGAGAAGTAATCCGTTTTCTCCCCAGTTGCTGCGCTTCCAGAATTCCTCTCATGTACTTCATCATGAAGCAAGTCGTCTTCATTCTCCTCCGGCAAATGAACTGAAATACGCTTCATTTCTTCAGGAGTAAACGTTTCACTCTCAATCAGTTCTTCTGGCCAAAGGATAGGAGCTTCGTTTCGATTGATCATGCTCAAGTAACCATCATCAACATCCAACACTGGACCAGAATTGTAATTACCTTTTTGACCCATACCAATGCTGTGACTTTTTAATCTTTTGTTCGGAACAACGGCATTTTTGTCCTGTTGTTTGTTCAAACAATTGTTCCCGTCCGTGGTGGTTACAGTAACAGCCGCAGGAACGAGTTTGTCACTTTCAGCATTGCTGTCTGTTTGGACATGACAGGTAGAAATGAGTGTAATGTTGTTTGAAATCTCAGTTCCTCCGTCGTTGTGTTTTGCCATGCTTTTTAGACTACTACAACTATTACCATTGCGTGCGAGTAGAATGTTTGGCGATTCAAAAATAGTCACAGGTGGGGAACTTTTTCTCTGCACTCTCATTTTGGGTTCTTCCATGACAATATTGCCCCGTTCACCATTTGTTCTCGAATTCAATATCTCCATACGATTTTTTCTATCAGGGTCCTGGACAAGGGACGGGAGCTGCTCAGTCGTTGTCATCCGTTTCTTATTCTCCTGGGGCAATGAATTAATTCTGACGAAAGTGTCGGATGAGTAATGGCTAGACGCAGAACTGTTAAGAGTAGATTTAGCTCCCATTCCACTACTACTTCGACTCGTAGTAGATGAAGAACAATCTTCCTCTTCATCTTCCAATAAGCACGTTTTTCTCGTCTTTCTCAAAGATCTTGGAAGGTTTCTTTCAGTGTGAAAGTTCCATTCTTCCTTGAGTAATTCTTTGGCGTCATTAAGGGGTTTGGAAGACGACTTTGACAAATTGAAATGTTTCGCAGGTAAAGAAGGACTTGTTGGCACTGGATTCGTAATCGGTAATGCATCTTCTTCTATTGGCACATTCACTCTGAGTTTGACTGCCCTTGTCTCAAAAATCACAGGTCGATTACTAATGGAATTCTCAATTTCACTTTTGGTATCAAGGCTCCCGTTGTTTCCATCCAAAACTATTGTAGTCGGTCCAAAACTGTTATCCCAAGAATCTGAGCAGTTATGGTTATTGTTATTATTCCGCTCGCTGGATTGCACAAAGCTATCGTTATTGACCCGAATGACACTCGCGGAATCCACATGGGAAAACGGACTGACGCACACTGAAGAATGCTTTGCCTTCGGTGACTGCTTGGGAAAGAATAATCCATAACTCGTTCCTTTACTATACGTGCTCCCGCTACTCTTCAATGAATTGGGTTCATGAGGTGAAACATCGCCTGGTTTTTCAATTTGGGTCATTTGCTTTTCCAAACACAAGAGACTGGATTTTTCAGCAGAAGCAACAGGTAAGCTGCGTCTTTGGGGTTTGTTTCCAATTCGCCCCGAAGATGTAGATGAAGAACAGGATGAGGAAGGAGATGATGTCCCAGAAGACCCCGTAATCTGAATCAACTGACTAGTCTTGTGAATGGATTCTGTATGTCGCATGTGTTGAGGTCGAAATTGCCCTTGTGTCGGTGTTGTTGGAGTCGGCTGCATAGGAGCGACATAACTCTTACTCTTGAACAACATCGGTTGTTTAATCCCACATGACGGTGGGCTTGGACGCCTACGAGGCATGGCTCCACCAGCCACAGTCTTCAAATCCGGATTCGTTACAATCGCCTCTTTCACTGGAGTGATACAACTGCTGATCTCAATTTCAGATAGTCCTTCAGTCTCGTTCTCGTTGTAAGGAAGCGACGTGTCGTCGAACTCCGCAATCACTTCATCCAACGCAGAAATGCAGCTCAAAATGTCATCGCATCTGCAAATTTCAGAAAAAAAAGTTGTATTAGAAAAGTCACCAGAAAATGCAAATATGGACGCAAAACCTTGTAAAGTATATGCTTGTTAAACTATCACCATTCTGTTCTACATCTCCAAAACAAAAAAGTTTCGAACAATATGAAGGAATAACTATTTTTTGGAAAATTTTCCAATTTACAACATATCATTTATGATTCTGTAATGATAGCAAGCATGGTGAAAAATTGAGACAGTTCGTGTATCAATATCAACATCAACTTGGCAGAATTTTGATTGTACGACATCCTCCGAGATTGACATTTTGCACACTATAATGCGATTTCAAAAAAATCTTTTGTGCTAACTAAGTGAGAAAACGAACAGGACGATACATGGATGGACGTGCAGGAAAGTGTCATTTGCGCAGCAATTTGTGGGAAAGAAAGCAACGGAAGGAATACGAACGGAGTGCGACGACAGTATCAACACAACGGACCGCTTGGTGGTCCGTCTGTGTCACGAAGTCATGTCATGGACCATGTCTCAAATTCCTTAACACGATAGGAAAGTACACCGTGGAAATTCCTCTGCTGATCGCATGTCACTCCGAAAAGTACAACCGTTGCCTCTAAATTGCTTGTAACACGTAGAGAAAACAATGTGTACGTTATTTGATAATGGACTGAATTAGCATAGGCCAAAAAAACGTTTGTGAAATGTGAATTTGTACTAGTAGAGCAGAGAACAGAACGCAAAATCTCTTTCTGTTAAAGTCGAAGTCCTCTGAATAAAAAAATGTAACCTTTTTGCTACGGAGCAGATTCTGCAGACTATGAAACGCAAACGATGAGACTAAATTTATCCACAAGGACTTGATTCTCCGTATTCGTACAGATCCTACGTAGCGTTTTTGCTTATCCATTGCACTAACTTTGGATTTTGGATGCAGTTGTGCTCTCTTTGCCATTTTGCATCTAACCTTTCTTGTCAAATGTCATGTGTTGGCTCAACATGAAGTGGAGTGAGTGATCGTGCAAAAGGCAGTTGGCTTGAGTCTCTCTCACTTCATGATGACATGATGAGGAGGAAAGTGCACAAAAACTGTGCGGAACAAGAACAAGCATTTTCCTCTCTGCTCTCCTTCCTTTTTCCTTAAGTTTGCGTGCTTATTTAGTAGTACTAGTGTGCTTTCATATGATACTTTATTACAGCACGATAGAACAAGTCAAAAAATACGAAAAGAAACCGTATTGCCCTCATGGACTTTTTGGTTAGAGTGCGACTAAGAACATCCCATCAATCTTTTAAGATGTAAAGTCGCCAGAGGAAAAAGATTTTTTTGGATCTAAGTCCGAAATGTCGGTGTGTTTTAGTGGTGTTGCATTCAACAAAACTGGTTTCGGTCTTCTTTGCCAAGTGCACATTTGGAAAAGGAGTTCGTCGTACGGCGGATTTCTCTCTCTCTCTCTCTCATGAATATAGCTTTGTCATGAAAAGGGATGAGGCGAATTGAGCACGAGTCATGTATTAATTGCTCCTGAAAAAAACTGCTTGGCTTTTCCCCTTTGAATGTCAGCCGAAAGAATTGCCCCGAGAAACATTGGATTGGTGAATCAACCATCTCTTCTTCTCTTTCAGTATAATCTGAAGCACTCAAAGGCGCCGTAATTCTTCTCTCCGACGTTACTCTTCTCAGCTGAGACTTTGAGACTGACTTCGGATTATTCCACTCTCGAAACATTTATGATTCGGTTCCCACAAAGCCAACCGTTGCAGCTTTTGTAGCGTTTTCGGCTCATCCTCTCTCTCTTTCCTCTTGTCCTTATGATTTCCAACTGAACAAACATCATTGCATTAAGGAATTCTTACCGATTGAATCCACTCCGACTTGGTCTTTCATTAACGGAGTGCATCACAAGGTTTCATAAACATGTACTGTACAAGACTATTTATATATAAAATTTTGACGGGACATTTATATAATGACAATGAGGAGCAAAAAGACGGCCAAGCCATAGACTCAAAGATTTTGCCAATTTTTACGACAATTTTTTTTCTTCTAGCGTTTAGCCGAAGCCGACGAGCCAGAGGCATAAGATGTGATATGTGATGTCTGTGTGTCTCAAAGTCTTACGATCATCAGGACGTTCTGAAAGGGCAAGAGTGTCAAACTGTCAATCATACTCAACAGTTTTTGCTCGCGTGGCTATCTTTATCTTTTTGTTCTTGACACTTCACAGTCCTAATTCAGATTCCTCCAAGCAAAAATGCTCATGAAGCACGTTTCCGTTATCATTACCACTTATGTAAATTTTTGTGCTACGTGCCTTTTACTAAAAATAGAAAATTCAAAAACGTCTCATTGATTTTTGACACTTTTTTTTGTAAAACTCTATAGACAATAGTTAATGAGCGTGCTTGTCGTTACAACCTCAAAATCTTTATTAAATGACAGGGACTCCTGTGATTCGAGACTTTGCGAAATTCAGTGATTCCTGAATTTTACATTGTAAAATAATAATGAGAACAAGAGACCCAAAAAGCTTCATTTCATGAATCAACGACACCCTTGCCTTCCCGGCATGAATTTTTGTAGAGCATAGAGAAGAAAATCATGTTATGTTATGACATGATAATTTCTAAGCCAAAAAACTGGAATTCAAATGCAAAACGACACCAACGTCAACTGACTGAAAGTTGACAAGCACAAGAAATTGGACATCAAGTGATTCAGCCAAGCGGATTTCCATAAAATTGCTGTGTATAAAAAGAAGGACATGGTTTTCTCGAAAAAAAACTTTACTAGAATCCTATGCATACACCGGCACGGTAAAACCGGAAAAAAATACGAAAGAAGACTGCTTAAACAGAAATCGTACGAAAAGAAAAGAAGAGAGCAAGCTTGTATAAAATCGATGTCCAGATTGATAACACGATGCTCACAAACCATATTTAGTCAGTGTGGCGCATAAAAAGGAGAACTTCGATCTCCACTCTTGTAATAAGGAAGTGACCTGCCGTGATATTGACTCTAACAGGACAATTGCACTTTACCCAACCCATATCCTCTCATCCTCATCATCAAGCTTTTGCCTATGCCATGCCCTACTCATCCAAAACATTATAGTACTATACAACATTATAATACTTTGTATACATTTTGGACATGGACTATACAGACACGACCACGGCGTGACTGAACCAAAAAGCGCATCGTTACATCTCATCACTTGAATATGCAAAGTGCCTGCTTGTGCTTGCTCATCTTCCCTTCCTCTCTTTTCTCTTTTTGATACCGAAAGAATCGACAACGTAAAAAGCTCAGGTCTGTGCCCTTTACGAAAAAAATACACTTTTTTAAAGCTCTTCTCCTCTTGTCTTGTAAATTTGCTTACTTTCGGGTTTTCTCTTGTCTCCTTGTATACTTTACTTACGCAAAATGGAATCGCCTCCCACTTCGCTTCCTCGATCTTGAAACAAGCCATGCCAACATAACAGCCGGTTAACGTATCGTTCTTTTCTTTAAAAATCCGAACATTTCATGAATATCTCAAAGAACCCATTAATATTGGTCTTCCTCATGTGACGACAAAGAACCTTCAAAATGTTATTTCTAACGAGACGATGATGCTCTCATTGCAAAATTTTAACGAGACATTTTCCAACGTTGTGTGCCAATTTTTGCATTCATTCTTCTTTCTGCTCCATCCAAAACATTTCCGAAACGTTACTGTAAACACAGTCATACGGCGACTGTACTACGATCTGTCATTCATTCACTTTTCATTCATAATTTTTTGGGTTGAATCTCGACGGCGATATGCTGCAATTTCTAAGTTTTTTTAAAATTAATACCGCAGGTATATTCGTCTTGTTTCCAGAACTTTGATAAAATATGTACTTTCAAGGAGGTGGTGCAATAGCCATAAAACTCTTTGCGAAATCCCCGGAGGTGACAAACAAGACAGACGAAAAGAACGGAAAAACACAAGAAAAACGCAACTAACAACAATAACAAGAGAAGTCAACGGTAAATTCCAAAATGTTCCTAAAGGGAAGACAGGTGCTATGTGAAATGTGGAATGTATGATATGATGTTCCTTCACACACGATTTGTAAGACGCCGAAATGAAGAAGAGAGCAACACAAAACACAGCTCAATTCAATTCATTCATTCTCATCATCCTTCATCATAAACACAAGAGATCCAAGTTGCAAGTTCGCAAAAAGCCTGTTATCGATAGAATGACTGTGACTGTGTGTCGTGCGTTATTTTTACTCTTGCGTGTACACTGTGTCCTGATGAGATTATCACCCAATCAGGAAAACCTTCAAGACTCGACTACAACTACTACATACTGTACACTGAAAAAAGAGTTCAGACTGTCCCGTTCCTATAGGGTTCGACACAATCTTCGGTACACGTAATGCGTTACGTTGATGTCACGCCAAAAAGTGTTGTATGTACACATGGTTGTCGACAGTCTCTGCATGTTTGACAGTACAGCATATTGCGTATATTTCCAAAGACAGAAAGAGAATAATGACTCCAGGAAGTGAAGACATGCTTTGACGTTTTTTTCCCCTGTTTTCTCTGGCACTTTCCCTCCAGGCGTTTTGGAACTGTCTGCACAGCTTTTTTATGTTCAAAAAATCTATCGAATACTACATAGCGTTATATAATTTTCCATTCTTGTATTCCGTTTTACGATTTTACTACTAAATATGAAATGTGTTTTTTTAAAGTTTTACTTTTTCTCCAAAGCAAATCTGGCGAGCTATTGACTATAAGCAAAGCACGTATAATAATGAATATTAGCCACTTCTGTTGCTCCGTGCCAAAGTCAATGCCCGAATGTAATAATAAATATGAGACAAGACAACCAATACAAGTATACTGTGTTGATGTTATTTTTCAAAGACACAGCTGCTCAAATTTACCATTTTACCATGCCGCAAACGTGTCCGACATCCGATTTTAGAACATGTCAGATGGAACAGGACCATGGAGACATGTGACTCGCATTAAAACACACTGGGTGATATCAGCATTTCCATATTGCCACTGTTTTGTGTATGAACCTCAAAAAAGGTCGTTATAGCATAGCTGATACGGTGAACACACGTTTTGAACATGAAATTGATGCATCTGTGCTCTTGTCTTGCTTTCGTTGCTGTCCGTTTGCCATATTACATTATTGGTGACTCTTATCTTTTCAGTGGTTTCGGTTTTGTATACATATTTCGTTTCAATTTGAGAACAATGAACGTCCTACATTCACCTTTCTCGTAAAAACACATGATGAACAAATGTGTCGTTTTTTCGCTTCATGTTCATTTCATTAGAATTTATTGTGGAGGAATTTTTAATGGAAGCCGTAACATGTACTCACCAAAGCACAAAAAGTAGGTGACGAGTGACGATTACGAGCTTCATGTGTCGTGAATCGTCATCCTTTCCGTGCAATAATCGACTTCCAGCATAACAAAATGCATTCAATTTCCAGATTTAATAGTGTCATATATGAAACCGACATAATGGTTCAACATTGGAATTGTGCCATTACAAACTCCTGATTATTGTCGTTCGTGAGTGGGAAACGTCCTGCTCCTGGCCTGTCCATAGTTCCCATTAGAACTTTAAGCACACTTTCCAAAAACCGAGGATCATGACAATATTAAGTAACAGGAAACAATAATCCAAATCTCCTTTTCTGAACATTAAAGAAGGGAAACGAACGAAAGAAATGACGGGAAACATGAAGGGACTATAAAAATACTATTAGAAATAGAGTCCCAGTCAATATTGCGAAAAACCATTTTCTAGGCCGTTCCCCTTTTGAGAAGGAAACTGAGATTTGGAGTTGAACGTAAAGTAGAGTCGTTCAAAAGAAGTTTCAATTGAGCAGGCTGTTGTTGGTTGTTGTGACACGAGGTGCTTACAGTCGTAATTTAATCATAAAACACTCCATGAAAATCCTACTTGATCCGCCTTCATGACTCATTCACACAGGTTAGAGAAACCATCAGGCCAAGCAGGTGGAAATGAAGAAGAGATGCAAAGTCTCCCAAACCCAAGAAATACAAAAGCCCAAAGGAATATTATATTATAGTCGACGTATTATCGTCGTGCCACAAATGGCTTCATTACCATGAAAGATACTATAAATATGAGCGCAATTGTGTATAAATGTAGTGTGTCAACCATCAACACAAAGTGAACAAAGTTTAGTGTCGTGTACACACGACGAACACGATCAGCAATTACCAACACGACGACAGTGGAGACAACAATGAAAGAAAGGTTGACAAAAATGTTGGAATGACCGACAGACCATACGTCCATTGAATTCTTTAGAGTGTGTCACCCTTGTCTTGTGCTCATCATGCGGTCATGTTACTTCTCCACTTGGACTCACATGAACCTTTTTTCTTATGTCGTCGTCGTCATCATCATCATATTTCTTGGACATGCATGTGTGCTCGAGACAGAAGGGTATTAGCCAAAAAATCCAATGCAAGTTGTACATAATATTACGTTGTGTACGTTTCTGAAATGAAGTTGACATGATGATCTGCCGGACGTGCTCTTTTTAGTAGAGCAGCAAACATATGGAATCCCAAACACATTTTGTCGGGGATAACTACGAGTTTTATATAAGCTCACCGTCGCGACGCCGTCACCAAACATCGCGTTATTTCAAGAGAACAAGGCAGAAAGCTACTAGTATGATCCTTTACAATCACAAAAACGATGTTACCATATTATTATAGTGTGTGCCACATGCCACACCATAAGCACACCATGAAATAGCACAACAATCGACTGTGCACTCCCGCACCCTGAAAAATCGTAAAGGAGCCGCGTCGTGGCTCCCGCCCCAACCTGAGCCTTTGGTCGTCTCTAGAAAATGATTATGTAGGAGGCAATCAAAACAAACAGTGATGGTGATGGCATTCCATGACGCTCCCGAACACACTGAGGATGCACCAGTCGTGCGGAATGCCTTGTGGGAGAATAAAAATACGTGAGCCTGGAAGCGGAAGCCGCAGAGAGCACGGACCCACACAGTTCAACTCCTTTTCCCTTCGTATAATCCTTTCGTCAAGTTTGTGCGAACATCTCAAAATTCAAAATAGCGGCCAACCAGCTCAAAAAAGACATTATACCAACCATCATAATCGCATCACAACAAACAACAACAGAGGAACACTACCACTCTACCACGGAAAAAATATGATCATTATCACCACAACATAACAAAAGAAGCTACGAAACAGCACACCGCAAGGATGAAGCCATGAAGCGATCCGATGCGACGAATAAACGCACCCTTTGCCTCTGAACCTGTCTATAAAACCGATGAGTAAGACAAGACCAAAACACTTGAGCAACACTGCACTCCGGCCCTTTCTTCTTTAACAATAAGGATTACACGGAAAATTTCTGCCGCAAAAGGAATGAGTTTCGGTCTTTCGGCGCTTATGCGAGTGTGTCTTGTGTGTTATATTATAGTCGTATCCATAATAGATTACCTGAGCCGAACTGTATTTCTGTCTTCTCTCCGTGATAATTGTGCACGTCCATAAACTTTTTCTACTAGGCGAGCAAGCCAAAAATAGTCACAGATGTGAACGTCTTGTCTTCCATTTAACAAAATGGATACACTACTCAAAGTCTCTTAACTCAACTTAGTATATGCACTGGCACAACATGAACGAGAGACTCGAAACCTCATACATTTTGTAGATCGTACCTATTCACGTCGTGTAATGACCAGACATTAAAAACGTCAATATCTTTTGATAGTACAAGTTAGGTTCCCATTAAAAGTCTTGGTCCAACACAGTAATTCACATTACACCAAAAATGTCTCGTTTTTCGCAGAATCCTATCTGTGGAAATACTAGTGATAAAATGTAATGTTTCATACACAGTTAGAAGTTAGAACCTTAGACTCAAAATTGGTGCATAGCACTACTATTTCACTTTTCCAGGCCTTCGTGCAAAATGTACCCAATACTACGTAACAGTAGTTGGTGGTGACGGTGTGGTGGTACGACGATTTTGGATCACGACGATTTCACGACGAAGACCGTGAAAAGAGCACAGTTGAACTGGAACTGATCAGGATTCAAATGGTACTCTTGATAATGTGACTTTCAATCATAAGTCGCCTTTATGGGAGAACATTTTAGTGTGAGGATCCACGAGGGTTGGACGTAAGGACGCAGAAAGTCCCTCACTCTCTCTCCCGCATGGAGACTTGTTTATGACCGAAAAGGGCAAGTGAGCCCGAGCCAGTGGCCATGTCAAAAGAGACTGAGTTAGTAAGTGAGCTGACTACTGCAGTCAATTTGAGAGGGTAAAGCGTTTATTACGAAAGAGACGTTACACACAAATGATAAAGAGAATAGAGAAATCGACAGCAGAAGGTTGCTGCCTCCTCCTGCCTTTTAGGATGCAAAGTGAACGGGACACCAAGTGATACGAAAAACGAAACTGATACGGATAGCACAATCTTTCCTTTAGCTTTTTGGATTGCCTTTAGGAAAAAAGTTCAAGTCTGTGTATGTAGAAATGGAAAGAGAGCAAGCAAGTAAGCTATCTATGTAAAAATGCCACAAACATGGTCCTACTATAAAGGGATTTGGAAATTTCATTCCAATTGAAAAAGCCATATGTATTCAGCATTGAGTATGTGTGTGTATTTCGGATGTGAATGAATTGGTTTGAATACGATTAAATGCGTGCGTAGTAGAATTCTCGAAGGAAACACGCAGACAATACGAGAAACGAAAGACAGAGGAAGAAGTGTCTTTTCAGGATTCACTTTGTGTACTCAGAAGTTGATACGTACGACTGTAGATTACAAAAGGTGTGAGTACACAATGGCCCGAAGGAATTCAATGGACCTTTCGTATATCTGCACAGTTGATGAGAAGAACGACAGAGAACAAGAAAACTGAAGGAAATAAACCTTTGGAAGGGACTGTAACCTCTGAGATGAAATCAGCAGCATCCCTGTGGATTCTAAGGAACATGGCTTTGAAGGAAGACACAGAGAAGATGAGAGTTTTCTTCTTCTTCTTGTGCTTCTTCGTCTCAATACATGGAGAGAGGAACATAAGATTCACAAATGGAGAGCTTAGGAGTAGAAAAGAGAGGAGATATGCCCGCATTGACTGTCTCACTCTCCCGTCCTTTTAAATGTTTAAATGCATCGAGTTCCCGACCGAGTCTCAAGTTCATCTTGTGAAACACTGGTGCGAAGTAATTCACATTTTGGGCAGGGAAAAGCCAGCAAGCGGTGGTGGTGTTCCTTGGTTTTCGAGAGAAGTGAGAGTGAGAGCGTTACACATAGTCATAGAGCCATAGCACAAGAACCAAGGCAGCGGCTCATAAAAGACTTTTGGACGTGGAGGAGGAGGATGACGACAAAAAGTCAGAGGAAGTCAAAAAGCCGACACGAGATCTTCGGTACTGCCAGCCTGTACGAATCACTGCTGACTCTTCTGCCTCCATGAATGACCCAAGACTCAAAGGCAGATGTTCCTTTTCCGTCCGCTCCTCTGCTCTCCTCTGTCCACTTTTTACTACGGCACATATAACATTCGACCTTTTGTAAAGGCATGAATGACGGTTTGCAGCTTTCAACAACACGACAACACTCTCACTCAGGAAGAGAGGCTCCGTCTCACATCTCACATGTAATCTCGTTTGTTTCATAGTACATGATTTTTCCATGTGCTCACGCTGTTTGGCTTGTGCCAGCATCCAGCATCATCCAAGATTGGTATGATTGTTCTCCATGCATGGGTAATGTATGTCGACTGGAGTAGAATGTCTCATCTCATTCAAGTCCTCCATATGAAGACCACATGTTCATTCAACGACAGACCTCCCCGGCCTCCCGCACGGGTCTGCCGACCTTCAAAAAAACTCGGTTTGAAATAAACACCACCTGATTTCCAAAAATGATTGAAAATTGAAACCCTACCCAATTTTTCCTTCCCGTTAAATTTTAATCGCATTACTCGGTCCGGCAAAAGTCACGAAAGCTAAAGTTTCGGCATTCACGCTTGACGCTTGAGCACTTTCACGTCTAAAATTAATTATATATTCCTATACGGAGTTCAGAAAACGAATACAAAACTTATTAGTTTATTACAATATCTTTCTGAATTCAATACATGTAACACACATCTTAAACTTTCCGTAAATGGAAAGAGAAGATTTTTTCCTTGTGTGTAAAGTCCTGTATTTTGTGAAGTCGTTGCATGCTCATTTTTATGATCCGACGACCAAAACCCTGTTTGACCTCTCAGAGTCAGACAATTCTCAAAACCATTTCTGTGTCCCTTTGTGTTCCGTAATGTAGAAAAGCTGCAGTCAGACTTATTCCGTGCGCACATCCATCCAAAGGTATAGTATTTTGAGGAGGGCAGATGGACGTGAATACGCGCAACTTGCTTTTACCCCATTTTTGTTTGTGTCTCAAATGACCAACACATGCACAAAACAGCTCTAGGTTCCTATCGACGTCTGCTCTGAACAGAATGCTAATCCTGGTCACTTGCCATTCCACACCGGCACCATTATACGGCAATCACTCATTTCCAAAAGGGTCCGTTTTTGCTATGACTCGTATACCAAAACGGAGTAATGATCCACCGCCCGCCGTTGTGGTAGCTCCAAATTTTCGCCAAAGAAAGATCTAATGCTTGTCTATCGTTGTTCGGCACACGTTCTCTCACTTTGTCCCTCATTCTCCATGGTGTTAGGCGCTGTATGATTAGATTAGATTAGACTCAAAGTCTCTTTCTTTTGATACACCATTGCAAAATCCGCAACAAGAAGCCCAAGTCTTTTTAGGTATAACGTATAACATTATACGTATAATCACAAATTCTCACTTGAAAGTCTTAGTGCATCACATCGCCATGCAAAATGCACTTTACCCCTAGAAGAACCATGCATAATAAGCAATTGCAGCTTTTTGGACTGGCTCCATGGTCAGTTGCGCCACTTTAATCATTTGCCATGTCTGTATATTGTACATGCGGACCGTCGTCATCGTCATCATTTCCATCTCAGTGTCTCCTTCCTTTGTATACAATCCACAAAAAAATTGAACACAAGGCGTGCAGTAGTAAAATGCAATAATAACAAGCTTGTATCAGCTCGATAAGCATGCAAGGCCTATATTCTTCCATCCGTTCTGGTCTCGTCGTCAATGAAACGACATTCGGCGAGAAAAATATTTCACAGACAAATTGCCCTGACGGCCAAGCAAGCCAATGAGACCAAAATCACCAGATCTTATCGTCCCTAAGGTCGTAGTCCTAGTATACGTAGAAAGCTAAGACCTGATTGAGATCCTATGCAAAAATTGTGTACAGCTTTTTTTGGTGCATTTGCATGTATTGTAATTGTAAAAGAATCCTCGCAGTCGGTTGTCGGTTCAAAGATGCTATCAAATGGCTTTTTTTGTCACAACACACATTTAGTGAATTATGGCCCAGGCTGGCCCAGGTGTAAAGGAATGACACGAGATTAGCATCGTCTTATATCCGTTCTTTTGTTACATGCTTTTTTACGATTGCAACTGCAACCTGAACAAATTCACACGAATGAGCTTGCAAAAAAGCGTATATTACATATCGTACTTGATACTTGAACGAGAAAACAGCATTGTTCTTTTTAATTTATTAAGGCTGACATTAATTTTTTCAATCTATAAAATACTGAACTTTTGGGTACTGCTCAGTCTGTCAAGTCTGTCAAATAAAGTGAGCGAGACTAAACTGAACAAAGTGTTGATTAAGTATCTTTCAACAAAAGAGGTGCATTATAATTTTATAGGTATCTGTGATTTTTTTAAGTGGACCGGAAATTTTTCCCTAGTTTAGTATGTCACGGTACATTACCTTAACAAAACTTGGGAGATCATCTTCAACGCCTGTGGTTGTTTACGCAAGCGAAAAGTATGATCTTGAGATAAGGTGTTCCATGCCTCGTCTGCAAGACTTTGCCTATTCTGTCCTCCTTTCGGAGAACAGTATTCGTACGTAGAATTATTGGTTAGAGTAAATCTGCTTCCAAAACAAGCAAAATACGATATTAAACGAAACTGCAATATCATCAAAACAAGTCACCTTTGGGGTGAACTGTGGCAAAAACATCACAAAAACAATTACTACGTCGTATACGCAGTGCTCCTTAACACTTCTTGTGAACTACGCATTTGCAAAGTAAATAAGGACAGTTTTAAATATCACGCAAATTGTAAACGTAATACAAAGATAACGTCTGTCCGCTTGGAACCGTTTGAAGGCATGGAACCATGGAAGGAATTAGGAGCAGGGTACCTTCGTTTCTGGAAAGTGTGTCACGTCACAACAGTCACAAGTCTCCAGTCAACAGTCAAATAGCCTTGCTCTGAATTTTTGACTATGCTTTTACGAAGAAGGACGACATGTCACGTCACATGCACTTCCGTGGAAATCCTTAAAACAAGGAATATAAGTTGTGTCGTTAAACTGATTTTGTTATTGAGAAATTCATACGCTGAGCAGGCTGAGCTGGAGACTTGTGAAAAGCTCTTGGAAAAGTTCTCGGAAAAAAGGACTCACTCAAAAGGGCAAAACGGCAAAACCGCTTGAGTTTTTGACTTCAGGACTTAGGAAGTTAAAGTTACAATGTCTTGGGTGTGGATTTCCTTTGGTTAACTTAGTACACACAATAACACAATAATATTCGTAGAAAGGTCCAATTCTTAATAAAAGCAAGGATGTATTTTGTGTTTCGTCGAGATTATGCTAATCTGTCTTTCCATAGGCACGACTTTGATGGAAGGTTTTCAAAAAGCCACCCGCAATGGTTTGTAAAACGTTACAACAACCTCATGAACTGTGAAAACTTGAACTAGGACGAACGGCAACTTTTTGAACAGTTTTAAAATCAGAGAGGTGCATTTTGCATTACTAACGTTACTGTTTACTATATACAACATAATAAACAAGCTGAACACTAGCTTCGTCGTCGAACTATACTAATCTGTCTCACGCCTTCGTTGTTTGCAGGTCTTGCATGCATAAAGGGCAGTCATGAGAGCACACGTAAATCCCTCAACTGTTTTTTCTCTCCTCCGATACGGAGAACAAATCTTTCCTGTGTACGCACTTTTTGGTTTGGCTTCATAGACTTTCGACTTCGACCGAATCTTGACACTGGTATGGCATTTTGTCGGTTTTTTCTCTCCTCTTTGCTGTCCCGGAGAAATGTAGACTTGAGCAATTTTTAAACTCTTTTTCTTCATTTTCTTGCCTCGTGCAATCTGTAGTAATTTCCTTAAAGCAGAATGGGAGTCTTGTAATTGTAAGAAGATAGCTCAGTTTAACTTGTGCAGTTCATGCATGACTTCACCGTGATTTCATACCTACATAATACAACACTATGTAAATCAGTTTCCAGTGTCATTTTTACAAAATAATGATCTTGTGAGTACACGAACATGGACAGAAGAGGATTCCGTATGAGCATGGCACTCGACCTATTAATTGCCGGAATTGTTAGTGATGTACCATACTAGTGCAACCGGAAAATAAGCTAGTAGACACAAAAGGATTACCTTTGAGCAAAGGTTTCATGGGATGACGTATCGTGTTCAATTTAAGTGCAGTGGCGTACAATGTAGGACTTATCTCTTGAAGTACAAGTCAGTATTTTAAAAACGACGACTCAAATGTGTGTATAATTCAGGACGACTATTGCAAGAAGTATGGAACGGGAGCGGGTATGGCAGTCGGATTAAAGTCAAACGTTCGTCCATTGTTTTTCCAGTGTAACGAGATGTGAGTTCGGAGTCTTCTCTCTGGGTTCCTTGAGTTGAATATGTAATCCTCTTTTTGGCTCACGACTTTGTTTCTCAGTAAAAGTACTATGGAGAAGGTTATTAGAAGAACATATTATAGTGGCAGTAGTCGTCTAGTCGTGTTTGTTTTGCCCTTTTTGCCAACTGATTTAGTACAGTGGAAGACCCTTGACATGATTCTCCAGCAGCACTGATCCTCCTTTGGTAATTTGGACAGAAATATTAGACCAGGGATGGATTAGCATACATTACTCCTGCCACTTGACTCCTTAGAGATTCATTTAGTTCAGTTTGCAATGCAATGCTTTGGCACTGTATAATGCAGTAGTCAACGTCGGAGATAGTTTCATTGTTCTTTCCTCCGGCATGTCTTTTTGTTGCTTTTCCTTATTCCTCTGTGTTACAAAAGCCTGATTACAACCAACAAGAACAACTCTGAAACCAATGAAACTGCCACACTTTGCGGTATCAAATGTGACACGAGCATGTAATGCAATTGCATGTATTGCGTGCCTGGAGCACATGCTGAGAGCTTGTGTCTCCTGCCAAAAACCTGGAAACTGTAATAATTCTGTGATCCTGAGCAAAACTCTCACACAGCTGCAGTTTCAGCACAGCAGAGCAAGCAAGCTCAAGTTTTGTCGCTCATTCCTTTCGCCTTGCCCTGTCGTATGTCTCTGCTGGAGTCTACAAATCTGTTTCGCTGTTTCGCGTCTCATGAATACTTATGCTACGAAACGGGACTCGAAGACGACGACGTCGTCGTCGTCCGTCCCGTAGCTTTACTTATAAACCGTGTGCTCATGAAACCAAAGTCACTTTTTCTGAAAAAGACATGAAGGTATCCTTATAAACTTCACTTCATCTTCACACTACAGTCAGCCTTGCAAGAATTCCTCTGGAATTCCCAAGTTGAGGATTCCGTGTGGTGCATCACTTGCTGGTGAAGACACATGTCAAACGTATCAAGTTCCTACCAAAAAACATTTTCCAAGGAATGCATTTTGTTCAGCTTGATTTCTTCCTAAAGTCACTTTTCTGGCTACACAAACTAAATGTTATGGTAGAACTTACTTCAAAATCCACTGACTGGCTGACTTTCAAAGCAATCCTTGACATTTCCACTTCGATCAATTCCATCATTTCTCATCAGCAGAGAATTTACAATTTTGTTTCAAGGTTGTTTTCTGTCCCTATTTAGTAGGAAGCTGTTTACAATAGAAATAAACGAAACATCCTGGAAAAGTACAGATATCATACAACGCAAAAATTAAGCTGTATGTTTCTAAGCGCAACGTATAATATAAACTCAAATGGTTCGTTCCGAAATCTCGGATGCTATGGGGAACAAATGATTTCATTTTAAAAGGTTACGCTCACAGGCTTATGCCAATCGCATTCTAATTCTATTGTACACACGTCGTAAGTACAGAAACTTTGATGTGCTTGGTTCTCGTGTCCTTATTATCCTAGAAGACGAGAACTATCGCACTATAACATTATACTTTCATAATAATATAGCAGATATAGCCATCTTAGAGATTTAAGGTTTAGACACTGTCAGTAGAAACGACAACTAGCGAGAAATATGATCCACTCAGATTTTAAATTGAGATTCTGTTAAAGGATAGAAGACGAATCTTCGCCCGTCGCACAGATTAGATATGAATTGAAAGAGGAATCGAATTGAGTATCTATCAAATGGAAGCGTCGCGTGTTTGATTTCATTTCGCGTGCTTCGTCAAGCAAAAAGAGTGCTACTTATGCATGAATTAGGATCATCAAATTGCATCGTCGTCGTCTCCCAGCTGCGACAAAATCAAGGATGTTTTGCTTGTTTCACTAAAACTCTACACACGCCCTATATGGGCTCTATTCTCTTCACAAAAGTGTGAGCGTCAGCACAAATAACTCAACTTGCTCTTCAGCTGAAGAAGATGAACACTGCTAAAAGTATAAGTACTTTCAGTAAGCTTTAGTTTATATAAACAACAGTAATATGTTATATAGTAAGTATAAGATGCAGAATAAAGCAGAAAAAAGCAGAAAATGATATCATGAATGACGAAGAAAAAAGGAATAAAGTATACGTAATTTGTACGTGCGACTTTCTTTCACGCTCACATGGTCGATTGTCCTCTGTGACATTTTCAACGTCCTGGCATAAAAAACGTAGTATTTGCCCTTGCTTTTTTGTAGAGAATAAACCAGGACAAGACTTTTTTTGATTATTAGCTGTTACGTAAAAATGTGTTAGCCTTGCTTCGTTACATGCACACATCCAACAGAAAAGTAATATTTCGTCCAGGGATGCTGCTCACTGCTCCTTTCACCAGTACTAATGTCATTTCCTTTCCAAATAACCATATATTTGTATATATAACCCATATGTTCGACACTTTTTTGATAGGAAAATAAGAATGCACATACTCAATCGAGATGAGAAAGTGGCCTCAAATCCCATTTCCATCCAATGACAGGCGTCTCCCGAGCCGAAACCTGGGGCAATCGGAGTATCATGATTACGATGACGGGGATTTCGAAGGCAGAATATCAAAATGCATATGTCTCCTATGGAGCAAAATCACCCGTCTCTCATCGAAACTTCACTGCTTTCCACTATTCACTCAATATGAACTTATATAGAAGTCATGTTATACATAGCCTAGTATTCATGCTCAAGTCCCTAAGGACAAGCGTCCTTCGTTCCAAAATCGAATTTCTTCGTGAGGGAAAACTTGTGTCAATCCAAATGTCCATTGCTAATTCGGGAAATTGGTCATTTTTCCACCCGGTTGCAACCAGTCGAATTCAAGTCTTGGATATGTAATTCCCATTTCCCCATGATAAAAAGATGCTACAATTTTACCATTTCACTATTTTTCATATATACAATATAGTATGCATAGCATGTTGCATGTCAGAAACTGTACTTTTATATGATAGCAGGATTTGTATTTGAACACTGTTTGGCGTGTCTGGTTGGTTCCAGCTTGAACAAATTGACGTTAAATGAACAATATGGGATATCCAGAGATAGTAGAAATTTTTCATGTTCTCTACTGGGAAACTGGAATATGTAGCTTGAAAAATCGTTCCAAGTTTCAACAGCGGTAGTCTCACTCCGTATCATTATTGTGACCTAAATATCCGAATGTCTGTATTATACTAACCGAAATCCGAATTTCTCAATACAACCCTTGCCGACACCACATTTCAATTTCAAAGCAAGCATCGATGCGTGATGGAGCGATCGAGACAGAGCTCAATATTAAAAATCCGTTCGTGTCTCCTTTAATTTCCGGGTCTATATAAGCTAAGTCCAAATATCCTTACCCTTACATACTTTTCGGAACATTCCTTTGATCATGGGAATGCATGAACTCTGACAAAGTTTTGAACAAAAGCATAATCAGCAAGAAGATCACCAGTGCTTCGGCAAAACATCATAAGCGAAAATATCCTTACCCTTACATACTTTTCGGAATATTCCTTTGATCATGGGAATGCATGAACTCTGACAAAGTTTTGAACAAAAGCATAATCAGCAAGAAGATCACCAGTGCTTCGGCAAAACATCATAAGCGCAAACCACTCTGCTTGATCATGAACTTTACGATTGTGTACTCATCATGATGATGTACACTATAGCAGTTAAACGCCCAGAATTACAAATCGTTCTTTCAACAAAAAATATCCAACTTAAAAAATGATACAAAGCCGCAGAAGTAACTTTCTGATTTGTCTTCTTGTTTTTCAAAAACAGAGTTTTCAAAAAGAGGAAGGATAAAATCGAACACTCGTGTTATGATTGTTAAGTCATATAGCATAAGGTAGTACTGTCTGTACAATTCGGTACAATATAGAAAACATGAGCAGAAACAATTTTTGTGGTTGCTGCAGCTTCAAATTGTCACACGAAACACAGGAAATTGAACCGTGAGCCGCTTCCGTTTTATTTTGAAAGTGTGCGATTGGGTTTTTTAGATTGAAAGGGCATTTTTTATTAATGAGAATACTATATAGATATAGTCCATATATAGTACACATTATACGTGGGAGATAAATGGACGCTCAAAAGATCAATCCACACCGATTTGTCATGAATGAAAGCTTTGATTCCTCAAAAACAAACGTCAAGGAGAGACCAACGACACATGATTATTAAGTTCTTCGTGGTGCTCATACGAGAAATCATTCATCAAAGTATAGATGGGCAAAGATGCGTGAAGAATGAGTCAATTAGGCGTAAAGGCGAAAACGTCAAACAGGAGGAGAACGCAATTTCACTACCATGTAGTTGAAAGCCGAGCCGAAAGCGCAAGGCATAAATGTGACAAATTGGGAAACATTGGATGTGACATTTGAAGAGTGCCTTTACATTTTGCATAGCTCTGCTCCTGTTGATGGACATGACAAGCCAGCACCCGCAGGGTGACAACACATACTGCACTGCGTATATGAAACATATGGGACGGGACATGTGACGAGACAATTCTTATAGTGTACAATAGTATAATGTATGTACATATAATAGTAATAGCAAAACTACGTATCAAAGGCACACGAAAGAAAGTTGATGCAAAAAAGACGAAGAGAGAAATCGGAACAATATTGTGCAAGCTGAAGCATAATCCTTGCACTTACGGACGCGACACTGCGACATTCTTCATGAGACCGACGACGATCACTACAGTGCGAAAAAAGAAAAGGTCCACTACTCCGTTGTCGACGAAGACGGAAAACGATCCTTTTTGCAAGAGTGGATCAGATCAAGTTGCCTTTTATGGAGTCGGCGACTACTCTCGTCTCTCCATCAACATCGTCATTATCATTTGGAAAGCTTCTTTCACGCTGCATATTCTTTTGCTTATACCCAAAAAGAAATGTTGAGACTCAGATCAGAAAAGTGTGTGTTTCAAGGAAGATATTGCATTAAGGGCTCATGGTAAGTATGTACGCAGGACACATGCACATGTCCTCGTTCAAGTTCACTATTACTTGAGCTTTTCTTATGTATAGTACATTGTACATTCTGAAACGATCTGGCATGAGGAAACCATACGTGATCCCTGAGGACGTGCTTCTGCAACTTCCAAGACACTCATGCCAGCAAGAAAACGACATTTGCCATACTGTTTATTACTTCCAGTCCTCTGTTGGCACGAGGATCTCAAAAACCTATGCAATGGCAATATCCCATTGCATGAAACAGTACAAATGGCAATGACCAAAAACCTTGATTTTCCGTCTTTCTTATGTGTTTAGTAGGATTTTGACTCTCTTTCGCCTGTTCATCGCATTCATCCACATTTCACCAAGTACTTTTTCGAGGTTGTTCGGTTGCTTCAATATAAAAGATTTTTGGAAATGATTCCATGCAATACTCAACAAGAAGTAGGAAACGCTCCGTTCATGTTGCCTGTAACCTTATGTACTCATAATAGTAAATACAGTATGTAGTATATTCTCTAAAATAGTAAAGATTCACCGAACGAAACCATTCCGCGAATAACAATGACGGGAGGTTCTGTCTGAGACTGTGAGCCCGCAAGTGAGAAGTGGCGTTTATTCATCATTTTAATATTCTGTCTGATGCCTCCAGCAAACTCGAAACCATTCATGTCGTTTTTTGTCTACGGCGAAAGGAGAAATGTTTGTAACAATTTCTATTCACAATAACCACGACACCCCAAGTCAGAAAAATCTCATTGTTAAGAGGAAGACGACGAAGACGAAGTCCGTCACAGCTAGGGAAGTCAGTATTTTTGATTATTATGTACAGTAAGCTGAAATTCTTCATTTGCAAACAGTCAGCACCACTTGCGCCGTGAAGACTTACGAGAACACTGCCGGAACGGCGGAAGAGACTTGTGAAGTCTGCCGTCCGTACAAGTATATATACACAAACACAAACCCTGGAGCAATTCGGTTTTCTGGAATCAATTCCACAGTGTCCTATAAACTATTCTCTCTCTATAAGTTTTATTAGAACCAAAGGGAAAAAAGTCGTTAACTGACAACTGCTCCTAAAAAAAACTCTGTATTGATTAGTTCTTGCACTCGTTCATGGAAGAAGGCCGCGCTTGAGCGAGAAGCGTGAAAACCTTCTGTAAAGTTAATTTAAAAACAATTTCCTAAAAGGGGAAAGTCAATCTAACAAACTAATAGCACAAGAAGACCTGCTGCTGTACTACACGAGTTTGATTTGTTCTTTTCTGCTATAGTTTTACGTAACGATAGTTTTCTAGAACACACAAAACAATAAGTGCTAGGTCAGACCTACCCAAAATAAAGATTTCTCATTCCTCAAAAACCCAAAGTAAACTATGTGGTTTGTTTTGTACGAAAAATTGTTCATTATTTTCATCATGTTCTTCCAATACACATGGATGACGCCTGGAAAAGTATGTATACCAAAACTCATCCCCGGGAATGAAATGGAAGGATGGAATGAAACTTCCAAACGGGAAACGAGTTCAGCTAAAAGGCACTCTGAACCCTGAGATTTCCCGAGAAGGACGATTGCGATAGCGGTGTGAAAAGTGATGTCGATAGGAATTTAATGAGAGTGGATCCTCGCGTTTTATTTAGCCTTTTAGCCTTTTTTGGTCGTCGTCCGTAGGAATGAATTCATCCTTATTATAAGCTGACAACAAAGTTTACGAAAATGTGTTTGTTAGGCGGGGAGAGAAAGAGCAAAAAGGAAGATGAAGGTTAGGGATGCTGGGATGCAAGTTTATAGTTTGAGAGTGTCCTCCGGGTTGCATGCATTTCGTACTTTGAATAGATGATGTGATGGCGAAGCCCACAAAACATCACAAGAGGAATTTATTCCATGCTGGAGACGTTGGCGTTGGTTTTATGAACGTCGCTTCAGTTCTTCATCTATCTCAATTGAGTCACTCGCCCATCCGTCGTAATCATTATCGTCCAGTAGAGCATGGAAGATGTGAACAGAGCAGAGAGCACCCAGCTCACACACAACACTATAACACAGCTTCCATCTCGCATACTCATTACCTCATTCTTATCTATATATGGTTCGATGGAGAGCAACCACGATTTTTGATTGTGCCCTACTACGACGCATTGTATTACGACCACAAATGAATGGAGATGTAACAGATAATGGCGAGCATAATGAACCCCGTCATATTCTCAATGCACTGTTAAAAGAAGAAGCCTTAGGGATCATCAGGAAAAAAAGTCAGAATGTTTAAAGGTACCACAAGTCACTTTTGACTTTTGCTTCCTACTGAGTCGTGTCGTGACTCGTGACCTTCGGTTGTCTTGTGTCTTCAAACGTCATGTCGTTGCTCAGCGACCGAATGTAAGTACTTGACTGTGACAACGATAAAACGCTCCTCTTGCTCTTCGTTTCTTCCTTTCCTCTCTCTTTTAAGTTCACGGGAGGATTAAAAGACTCACAAGCTTGTCATTTAGCAAAGAGAACGATTTTTCGAGGACTGGAAGACTTGATAACCATAGTAAACGATACCTTTGAGTGAGCGTAGCACATATGAAAATCCACTATTTATCATTCAAGGTCTTAAAACTCCAGAGAGATCCCTTTTGTGAAGTGTATTTTTGGGTCAATTAGTATTACCTTATTAGTATAGAATATTCGAATCTGTCGATCCAGCCTACTGCGTCATGAGCAGATACGTGTACGTATGTGTTAGACGAACAATAAAATCTCCAGGACTCATTTAATGGCCCGTCATTAACGGAACAGAAGACATCTTTAGACACGGACAATTGCCATTGTACTATTTGGAAGCATTAGTAGCATACTGCACATCTTTGCATGTGGACTCTCATGATTAGAAAATGTTTCAGGGATCCGTTGAGAAGTCCGTGACACATGTGATATGAACGACTTGTCATTCTAGTATCCTGGAAAATTGCATGACAACCGTGATGTCTTTTATGTTAAACCTTTATTCCAGTTCCAGCAGAAATGGAGTGAAGCATTAAAGCGGAGATTTGATCCTTCTAACCAACGATGACGAGAATGACGACTCTTGTTAACTCAAAAGATTGTGTTGTGTACTATTACACTACTATAAAGTAGTGAAAATTCTGCGTGTGCCAAATACCAAGCCAAACCAGCTTTTTTCTTTGTGGTGCTCTCTCCTCCCCATGGTCTTCATCTCCTCAACTCAGGACTCAAGTCAACTCGACTGTACTCTTCTTCTTTCTCGTCTGTCTCAATTACGAGGAGGACGAGTTTCTTTAGCATTTTCTCGTCTTTTTACTTTTCCACAAGTAAATTTTTCCCTCCGCTCCTCATTGAAAACATATTATATTTTCCAAGGATTCTTTTCCGGCGAAAAAGAAAGATCAATACGGAATGTATGCAGAGTGTAATATAAAACGCTCTTCTCGCACAAAACTACTAGCTTGCGACGTCGAAATTCGCAGACGAATCCCGCGAATCCCTACTTGGTTCGCTGACTAATGCTCTTCAAACAAACCAAAATGGGTATGGTACAAGGTCATTCCGGCATACCAGCTCGTCTCGTCTGCACATTGAGAATACATACCAAATTAAAGCATGATGGAGTCAATTTAGCGTGCTTTTGTGCCAATGGGTCTTTTTAGTCTTTCTCTGCAAGCAAAAATGCAATTTTTTTATTCGAAATTTATATAACAATGAGAATTTCATATCACTCCCAGAAGACATAATTGTTGCATTGTTGTTTCTTCATCATGTTCCTCCATCTTCACCATTCAAATAAAGTAATGCATGTTTATTTGTATTTTAAATCTTTCATTTGGAGTTGGAGATTACATTCTTAATATAAAATGTTCTATGCAATAAAAAGTGTACTTAAACGTTTTATACAAAATGGTACGAGCGTTTTGTGAATAATTTCGGTACTTATACAAGACAAACAAAATTGACAGTTTGTCCCACGCCGATCTCGTCGGTGTATTGGCAAATTGGCACCCATGCAATTTGCAAGCGAGTGTACAACAAGAAATTAAGTTTTAGTGCTCACGATGTGACATAATTTTCGAAAAGATTATACAATACGATAGAATGCAAGAAGACATCTCATAAAAAATCCTTACAGCATCAAATTTATTTGTATACCCCGCAGAAACCAAAAACGTGCGGATCGTGACACAGTAAGTAGTTAAGCCAAGATTGCAAATCTAGTCAACATATACTAAATACAATTCACATAAACCATTTCTTTGACAAGATGTAATAACAATTGAGATGGGAAATGGTAACAGTTGTGAATGAACCTCATTATTACATCATTACTTAACCCTTCTATTCATAAAGTTGACGGTGTGTGTCGAAATGAAAAGTAAATCAATTCACAATAATTTGTGAATTTCTTTTTGAATGAACAAAAAAGAGCGTAGAATATGCTATAATGATTAAGAGCTTGAAATAAATACTTTACAATGCGTCATCCTGTGCTCGTTACACTTTATTCATATCTCTCACTCTCTGACTGTGTGCATGACCACGACCACATGAAACACGATGAGAGAATATAATCGGAATTTACATGCCTTCACACAAAATCTCAGTCAAAAAGCTGACTGTATAACAATTCCAAAAACCACAAACAAGGAGAATCGCGGCCTGGTATTTCACAATGCAACGCGAAAAAAGAAAGGAGACAAAACGACGTAGACCACTT
>JABASF010000593.1:0-36519 GCA_019776145.1 Harlomillsia oculata
GAGACAGATTAAGCTATTTCAGAGCATTGACAGTAAGTTTTAGGTTTTTGTTAGCTTGCTTACCATTAATTACCGTATTTTGTTAATGTAAACGGTATGGTGGCCCATTAACATAGCATAAAACGACTTTTTTGAGTGGGTTACAATTAGAGACTGGGTCACTAGCCATTCTGACCTTCTGAAGACTGGGTCACAAATGGAGAGTGGGTTCGTATCAGAAGCTGGGTGTTTAATAGAGCAAATACGGTAATAAATTAATTTTGCTCACAATCAAGTTCATCTCATTCAAATGAAACCAATTAATTACTCTTTGTTTCTTGTTATCATAATGCGGCATTCTGCGTACTAAAAGCCCGATGTTGCTTTGTCATCAACAGACCGAACAGGACAATCCATAAGATGAATCCGGGTTAAAAGCGATAACACACACAATGCAATTTAAGTTTCCTTTGACGAGATTTGGAGTAGGAGTGAAATGTTGTACATTATTTGAAGTACACGTTGGTTTTCGGAAGACATTACATACTACACTAACAGAACGAAGACGAAGTGAAATCTTTTGTGGTTGCTGAGCTTTGAAGCTGGAGTGAAATGTGAAAGTGGGACCCAAAAAGGCTCATTTGAACTGTTGAGAGTGAAGACTGCGACTTTCATATAGGAAAGGGAGTCATACTATTATACATAGAGTGAAAGCAGTTGCTTTTGGCTTTGGCAGGGTTGGTAAAGTTGAAGCAATTTCCTGGTGGAAAAGAGATAGATTCAAGATTGAGGCGAAAGTGTGTATGTTTGGAGCCCTGCTGTTGGAGAAAGGGGAAAGCGCATGAGTCCCTATTTTGTATGCTCTCACTCACTTTCTCTCAGTCTTTCCGAGTTTGAGTCCTTACCTTGCTTTGCTTTCGCTGACTGGTGAAAACATTCTCTTCTCTCCTTTTTACCTTTACACCCACCACCGTCGTCATTCACCTTCCTTTTTGTCCTAATGGACTTGTGTGTACGACATACCTGGCTGGCGAAATGTACCAGTACCATGTTGCAGCAATGATCTTCCGTTTAGTACACTCTTTCTCATCCTCCTTTGTGTTTCTTCTGTACCTTTTGGAGAGATGAGGAGGAGGAGAGAAAGCACAAAAAGGCTATCGTCACCCAGGTGTGAAATTTCCATTACCAACAGTTTTAGATTAATAGAACCCTTTGACATGTAAATCAAACTTATTTTTCTTCTTTGAGAAGGAACTGTAAATATTACACATTGTGTAAAAGAGTATCTGTGTAAAGTGTACAGAAACGTTTTATTTGAAATATTTACAAAGTCCAAACTACGACGTGACGGACAAGCGTGACCTGTGACCTTTTGCTGGACTATTTGAGGTGCTATGTACATGCCGTTTTTCGTGCCTTTTGCTATACACAAAGTTTACAATGTTACAATGATATATATCTTCTTCGCGTGCGGTTGCTATACAAATGAGTTTATTTGAAAATATTATAGACGGTTTTTATTTGGAGGAATGATGGTGCTGTCGCTTCCTGTGTGAAATGAATACCAATAATGACGAAATGTGATAAGAAAATATAATAGAAAGAATGAAAACAATATAAACCTCACAGCATAATGGCAATGTGCAAAAGGAGAGCAACTTTCTATCTACAGAAAGTATTTATAAGCATTTATTTGCAGTTGGTGCTGAATGAAATTTTGAACAATACTTTTGACGACAATTGTCGGAGATGGGAAAGCAGAAATCATAGCAAAGGAAAAGTGAACAATTGACTCGGTTTCATTGGTTTCATTCATCCTCATGTTGACAATGAAGATGAGGAGAAAGTATATTGTTATTGGACTAATATGGTTTTACTATGGAAAACTGGTGGGACAATAGTGTAATCAGATGCCTTCATTGTCCAGAGTGCGATTGAGTGAAAGTGAAAAAATGGATGAAGATGCATGTTCCAGTTCCAGTAAAGAGAGAGAAGCCAGATCTCTTGCACTGGAGAAAGCATATGTTCATGACGTGTACCAACAAATCGCGTCGCATTTCTCTGATTCGCGATACAGACAATGGCCAAAAGTGAAGCAATTCCTCTTAGAATTAGAACCGGGTTCGATCGTTTGTGACGTTGGTAAGTGCAACACTCATTATCTTTAATTACGATTATGAGCACATATTCAATCGATATTTATTGATCTAGTTTTTATATAGTGTGAGCTACTGCTACACCAACTACTAAATTATGTACATTTCATTTTGTAGGATGTGGAAATGGAAAGTATTTAGGGTTCAACCCTTTCATCTACAAAATTGGACTAGACAGATGCTCAAACTTGACCAATGTGGCTCGTGACAAGGGACATGAGGTGCTCATCTCTGACAATCTGGCTCTTCCGTTTCGTGACGAATGTTTCGACGCGGTGTTGTCGATGGCTGTCATTCATCACTTTGCGACGACTGAACGCAGAGTAGCCGCTCTCAAAGAGTTGGCTCGAGTATTACGTATTGGTGGACGTCTCATGGTTTCTGTCTGGGCAATGGAGCAACGTCATAGAAAAGTAATTTTGTTTATCACCATTTATGAAAATTCACAAGATCAAATTATCCAATTTACTAATTTTATTTGCTATTTGATTAGTTTGAATCTCAGGACGTTCTTGTACCATGGACAAAACCTATGACGTCAAGTAGTGACGATAAAACATCTTCAATCGAGAGAGACTTGAACTCAACGACGACGACGACGTCAGACGATGATGCCACTCATTACCATGCGTACACTCAGACTTCGGATTCCGACTCCTTCCCTTCTTTCAATAAGTATGAATATTAAATTTAGAAGATTTTTGAAAAAAATGATTTTGTATTCCGACCGTATTTGAAACAATGCAATTCATTTTAGCATTGGCGCTGGTCGAAAAAGAGGTCGTATTCGACACCGCGGTCGGTCTATTGATCCTGCATGCGCGAGCAGTTCACAAAGCAGCTCTGATCTGTCGAGTCCAAATGAATCGTGCTATTCTTTTGTGAGACGGGCTCTACAGGTAAAATTCAGCTAATATGAAAAGGAATTGAGGAATCGATTTATACTGGAAATTTGACTTTTCTATCAGAAATTGGCTGGTTCCAAGAGAAACCGTGGTGGACGAAGACCTTGGTTCTTGCAGGGTTTGGATATTCCAGCACATCACGCTCAAGACGACGGTCACTTGGGATCGTTGGAAGATGACATGGAAGATATGGATGTGGACGGTGCCCATGGGGCTAATGAAAACCTCATGCCTATAGAGTTGCGTCAATTGGAATCCAGTGAATTTGCTGATTTCCTTCAACTTCACGATGAAAATCGACGTGGACACAAAGCAAAGGCAATGTTGCTTCCAAGTGCAATTTATCCGCGTCGGTAAACTGAAAAAATTTTATAATGTACTAATAAGTTGTCCAAGTTTTGGTAAATACAAAAATTTCTCACTTTATCTGCTGGTTTATAGACGAACACTGGACATCACATGTCAAATCCAACCACCTCCTTCCTCCTCAATTGCTGCACAACCAAAATCCAAAAGCTTGAGCGACTTATTTGGACTTTTACCTGTTGGAATATTGAGATCTCAGCGGAAATCTATTGAAGATGATTTGAACAGAGGAAAATTCGCAGGTCCTTCTTTGCTACATTTAAATCCGGATCCGGAAGTTGCAAGATCTCAATCCAGTTTGTCCGGACTATTATCTAGTGACGGAGAAGATCCGGCATTTCCTGATTCAGTTCGTCATAAGTCTATTCAAACAGACAGTCCTGAAAGCTCAGAAGCGCCAACAGCTTTACATTTTGACAATGAATCTGTTCTTCACGGAGGAGAGGACACGCCTAAAAAAATCAGACCGGCCTTAGTAAAGCAAAAGCATTCCATCGGTGGAAGCAATCCTGCAATTATTTCCGTATCAGAATCGTCTCGAGAAAGTGTAGAATCTCACGAAAATCTTATTCCAATGGAACTCCAACATCAAGTAACTATTGAAACGGTGGACGATGATGAGGACGGTTCTGTTTGTTGGGGAGACATGAAAAAGTCAGTACAAGATCTTCCAGAAGTGCCAAAAGGATCTGCGACCTCACATTTTCTAAGACCTTCACCTCTTTCTGCTTTTTGGAAACAAACGTCTCTAAACGACGAGTTGATTTGTTCCGAAAGGATGAGAGAGAAAGAATCAATGCGCCAGCATATTCAAAAACAATGTTCTCTAAATGAAGAATTGATATCAAAAGGACGACGCGACAACAGTCGCTGGGACCAGATGAAAGAGGCCTTTCTCAACTCGCCGAATGTCAAGTGCTTGCAGATTCTTAAGAATGGACTGTTGAACAGTCGGTTTCATTCTGCTCCTGCAAATCCTCAATCTGCAGCTCCCGTCAATCGAAACGGAAATGGGGAAACGTTACATAGTCCTAATGGTGCCAATACAAATAACGCATCTTCTTCTTCATCCACGACCTCAACATCAACTTCATTGAGAAATGGACTAGTCCGAATTTTGCAAAACTGGAAACAGAGTGAAGAGCAGGTGGGCAGTAGCAACAGTAGTTACTCGCATACTCCTCCCGCCTTATCACCCCGCCGTGGGTCGAAAGAAGCTTCTGGTGTTCGCCGAGGCCTTTTCTCTCCGTTTTTCATTCGGAGAAGTTCGGCAGGGTCACTCAACTTGAAAGCCAACGCAATGAATCTCAATGCACCCCATTCTCCAGGTCAAATTATGTCACCGCCGCATTTGAAAAGAAGACCATCGGATAATGAACTGTTCGACTCATCATTATCGAATACTCCAAACGGAAACAAACTGCTTCCTGGCGTACGACATGTTCGTAAACTTTCAAGAGAGGAAGGCTCTGACAGCTCCAAAGATTCTAGCTTTCAGAGTGACACAAGTGTGGACTCCGAGGATTCGTTTGCTTCTGTCATTTTCATCCCAAGAACAGCATCAACTGACAAACTAGGTTCTGAAGCTCCTACTCGAGCCAATAGCACGGATTCCGACAGATCACCTCGGTCTCCAGCCTCTCGTCTTTCTCCATCCAACCACAATGTACCCAAAAGCCCTTCGCCGTTGGCTTCAGAGATTCTTAGAACTCCAAAGAAAAGTCCAGAGCTGAGTCCTACATTTTGTCCATTACCTTCACTCAATGGGACTTCCCCACAACGCGTAGAAGCTACCAAGTTTCTTTTTGACGAGTCAGCTACAAAACGATTAACACGGAACCAAACAACAAGTAACACGACCAGTGAAATGGATGTATACAACTTTCCAATTGGTAGTATGAGTCCCAAAACCGACTTGCCTCAGCGTCACAGCGCGATAGTAGTGGAACAGCATTTTGAGTCTTCGAATGATTCAACTAGCAAAAGAACTACTGAAAAACGGGATCGTGGAAAAGCGTCTGACAGAGTGGAAGTATTACGGAAACCCGCCGTACTTCCTGAAAACAAATCTGCAATTCCACGACAACTCGTTCGTCGTAGTTTTCCGAAAGCTTTAGCTGTAGAATTGTTTAATCCTGAGACGGATGACGCAGATACATCAGACACATCTTCCTCGTCTCCAAATTCTATTTCAAGTGTAGTTTCAGTAGTCAATGAAGATTCATGGGCTGGAACTCCGCCTCAGGAAGTACATTATTCTATTCAAACGAGTCACAGCTGCTGCAGTCATTCTGTCATAGCAGTTCCAAAAGAAAGCACGATTGCGGAAGAAAAAGTGACTGATCCATTTTCACCAACCGCATCTTTGCAATTTCCTCATCCAATGACATCAGACCACCAGGATACTTCAAGTCACAGCAATGTGAATACTTCCATTGACACTGCAGCAGCCATGGCTTGTGTTGTGTCTGTGTCAATGGACGAAATGTCAAACTTGCCCTCAGATCACTCATTGGAAAATTTAACGTCGCAACTACAATCAAGTCCAAAAGCCCGGAGAAAACTAACTTTAGCCCGACTAGGAACCACTTCTGACTGGTTGTCTACAATAGCATCCGAAACTTCCCAGTCTCAGCAGCACACAACACAACCACAGTTGACGAAGCGTTCCAGCATCGAACGTAGACATCCAGGAGAAAAGATTTTATTAGGAGAAGTGAAGAAACAGTTACAAAAAGGTCCCGATGCCAAATGGCCTTCGAGTCTCATGGACGACTCACCACCGCAAACCGCCAAATTATCAGAAGATACAGAATCCGATCATTTTGAATCTGAAACTGCCACAGCCGCGACTGACACCGCAACCCTCATATCCCAAACCAGTACGGAGCTCACAGCCAAATTAGTCGAAGACATGGAAGAAAGGGAAAGGGAAGCTGAAAACGATAAAGAAAGAGATCGAGATTCCTCTCTGTTTGACTCGTTAGAGAATTTGAGTACAAGTCGTGGAGGAACTTCTCGAAACCCTTCGATAGACTCCAGCCTGAGAATGTCCATGTCTTCAACTTGCTCTTGTTCTCTTCGTGGCGGAGATTCATTCGATTCATGGACATCAGCCAAATCTTCACTCACGTCGTCTTCTTCCATTCCTCCACCTCCGCATTTACCACCTCCGCCTCCTCCGGCTATTATTCCACTTCAACCTTCGCTGCTCAGCGCTCCTTCCTCCAGTGGAATTGGGAAAGGGGGAACCGGAAGTCATGGAGGTGGTCATGGAAGGTCCCGAGTACATCTTGGAACAATGGCTCCATCATCCTCTATGAACAGTGGTCCCAGTGGAAGTAGAAACTCGGGTCTCAGTGGAGGCACTGCCACAACTGACGAAGAAGAGTCAACTGCCCTCACTTATCATCGGTACTATCATGTCTTCAGAGAAGGAGAACTCGACAAGCTCATTGAAAAGTATGTCCAGAATTTGCACATCATCAGTTCATACTATGCCGAAACGCATTGGGTTATTCTATGCGAGAAAGTGCAAGTGTGGACTATTTAAGGCTAGTTTACACTCAGAATCGCAAGAGTATTACCGGAGTCATCATCAGATTGTACTATATGAAACCACGAAACGTCATTTTTCATGATTCTTACTTTCAATTTTCATCTGTTTAAGAAATACATGGGGAGTATGTATATGAAAGTATATTATCGTTATCATGTACCAAAAATACCGACTCATTCAACCTTTTTACCCTTTCCTACTTCAAACTGACATTCAGTTGACATTCAAAAGAAGCGTTCTCAAAAAGCGTTTCTTTTCAAACAAAATTACAAAAATGTGTGTACCTCTGCATCTGCTGAGATTTGCTTATATAAAATATACTGTAACTATAAAAGGTTACTTTTGACTATGGTCAATTGAATTAGAAATTTTACGTTTAACGTTGAAGTCCGACCCGTATAAACGCACAGATTATATCATAGAAAAGAGTTTTTACAATGTATTAATTAATGCGAATGAAATCCTATGCACAACAAACGATTGCAATGCCTGAGGCCTGATCGTGATCATGATCATCATTTTCATCATGTAAAGACATGAATGTACTATACTATCACTATCACGCATCGTTGCGACCTTGCGACCTTGCGACAGAAACCTTAACATCATCAATTGACCTACCGATTTTTCTTACTGTTGCCTCTACAAAACACCATAATAAAAGGGAGCCATGAAATGGCTTGGCCTCAATAATGCCAAAATTTCAAATGTGAAATTAAAACTACATATAGATTATAAAACATAATCAACACTGTCTGAAAAGTATACTTTTAGGATAATTAAACATTTTAGCTATTTTGTTATGTTGCTTCGTTCATGTGCTACGTTACGACTTATACTTACACATTTATTAGTAACAGTTCAAATGTGAAGGACTGTGGAAAACGATTATTGAATCCGAATTTGTATTGTATTTAGGTACATTAGATTCAGGAACTCTTGTCATCATCCATTTTGACCTTGAGCAAAATACAAAAATTACATTTTGCATGAAAAATAACATTACAACAACGGAAACCTTCACAGATAGTACAATATAGTACAATAGAAGCAGCACAGACATGACGTACTGGAGAATAATGGAGATCATAGCAAATACCAATACCATTAACAATGAATTTTACTGAACCAACCTTAAAAAATGCTGATGAATATACTCGTTTTTTAGGGTACAGGCCGGTTTAAAAAGAATACAAATAGAATAAATATACAATATACAATATACAACTAGTTCGATGACGCAAAAGACGCAATACAATTCATGTTATAGTTGTACGTTGAATCTTTACCAGACGAATTTTTAGTATTATAGAATACAATGCCGTTTGTAACGTTCCTCATAATCGGGCAAATTTTATGGATACATGTTAGTTACATGAAAGATTAATTGTATACATATAATGCGTAAACTATAAAAAATGTAACATGCACAAAAAGTGTTTCTATATGATTGATTCAGTTACCTGAAATTTTTAATTATGACAAAAAATAAATACCCACAGCCAAAGAACAAAAAATGAATTCCAAACAAAAAAATGATTCATATCCGTTACACAACATCTTTCATCAAATGAACTTTTGCATTTATTAATTTCAATTTCACTTCTCCACAGAACAAATCCAATTGTAATTTTACGAAGCAGCAATATAACAGTTTTAAAAGGTACTATTATAAAATTATTGTAATAGTAGTTTTTAATATAATAACGCGGACATACCATAAACCCTATCACATTTATCACTGTAATAGGCAGTGTAGTATAGTGCGTTTTTCATACCATATCGTAATATATAATATTTTCGTGGAACTTGGACATTCTTCAAACACAGAAAAATAAAAATAAACGTAAAATGACATATAACTCTCTTAAANACATTCTTCAAACACAGAAAAATAAAAATAAACGTAAAATGACATATAACTCTCTTAAAGGATACATTAGTTAGACGAGAACGCGTGACATACCATTTATTGTTTCATTCCAAAAAAAACAGTACGTTAACTAATTAATCGAAGTTGGTCATTGTCAGAAGAATGTACTAAACGAACTATTGCGCACCCCTTTTCGCATTAGTACAATCTTTAAAAAAAACTCCTAAATGATTTTGCGGCCAATGCAAAAACTGTTATATCCAATGGAAAATATAAAACACAAAATAAAATTATTGACGAAACGTTTGCTTCGAATTGTGTTACTACATTTTACATGACAAAATTCCATTTAGCAGAAGGAATCTGATACATAATGTTGTAATAATTAATGCCTACACGCCGTACAATTATTGATAGAAGGATTGTACTGAGGTAGCCATTCCATAGTGTGAAGAACCATTTACCACTTGGCTATACATTCCACCATTTTGAGATAACCCGTTGGTCGTCATCGCGGCGTGTCCTCGTGTCCATGATGTCCATTCATGTAGGGACCTCCTGCAACCACTCCGTTTGGCACCGGAGGAACCATTCCTTGCAAACTTTGTGGAGTATGACCATTTGCATATCCTCCTTGAGCAATATGGAGCAGCCGAATTCCATGGCACCATGTTTGGGGATGGAGTAGACTGGATAGTTGGGTTCAACCCGGAAGCCGTAACTCCCGGAGCACCGTTCATCATAGGTGACGAAATCTGAGTAGAAAACCCGTATCCTCCAACTGGAAACGCCACTCGTTTGTTTAATTTGGAAGGCATCGGCTTCCCACTCACATTAGCCTCAATACAAAACATTGGAGGATCGTTCCAAGCCCGGTCATGGTTACCTGAAAAAATGAACAATATACCATTTGATCAGAATTTCAGAATCATCAAAATTCATACTTTCACGTACTGTACATCCTACCTGTCACACAAAATATCAATAAATTACTCGTCAAAAACCACAAGCCTCATTAAAGCTAATAAAAACGCATTTACGAAGGTACGATTACGACAGGAGTCGTATATATAATTGCCTCCACCTCCACTGTAAACCCGCTGTTCGACTTATAAAACACCTATATATCTAATCAATCAAAGTGAGCAGCCCATGTCACGTATTGTCATTGTCGCACAAGGGCAAACAAGACAAAAATAACATTCCTTATATCTTCTATTTAAACCTTATGAATTACAATAGTAAAACGCTTAATGATAAATCCCAACTCCAAGATTACTGGTTTTCAGTAACTGTGTAACCCCGCACATCTTCTTAAAACACACTCTAATGCAAATGAACATCAAACGAAAGAATGTGATATACTCGTTCCGTTACATAAAAAATTGACAACTCACCAGGCTGGAGTTCTTGAGCTTGAGGAACAGCAGAATCCATAGTTTCAATGTACTGTACAAAGAAATAAAAAGCACGAAATTAAACTATAATTGGATGATTTCTAAATTTTTCCGTGGAGAAATTTGTCTTCCGTCCTTGGTAGTTTGAGAATAATGGACAGTTTAACGTTGATTTGTTTATGTCCCTGACCCAGTCGTAAAACCACTTGCCCCTAAAGAAGGAAACGAACAAAAACACAAAAATAAAAATTTCGTCAAAACATGTTGATTGATCTGAAAAACGTACAAAAATTGGGACAAGATTGATTAACAAACTTACAAAAACCAAATGTAAAGTTGAAAAACGATGGAGGTGCCTAATCAAAAAAGAATTTTTTCTAATTGACTTCTTTGGGCAGTGGCACTGGCCAGGAACACAGTCAAATGTGTAAAGGAGAGAGGAAATCCAAGAGCACTTTCCACATTGACTGTCTCCGTCCAGACTCCTGACGTCATAGATGACGAGTACTTTTTACTATCAAACCATATTAAACTATACATACGGGGGTCAAACCTTTTATAGGAAAAGTACTGTTGAATGTTAAAGGGGAAAAACCCCTTTTCTTTGAAATTGAAAAAATCCCTATAGCCATAGGGATTTTGTACAGTGGGAGTTAGTGAGTAGGGGGACATGTATATATGTATATATCTATATATATATATATATATATATATATGTATATATGTGAGAGCTGTGACCGTGGCCAAATGATATTGCACTGTTGCCATGCATTTGGGATTTCCCGTTATTTGGATCATAGGACAATGTGGTGAATTACGAACTTTTGGCAACGCAGCTGATGACGAGGAAGGCCGACAATCCCACCAAGACCAAAGTTATCTTTGCGTGCTGCTCTGCTGCTGCTGCCAAGCACACGAGAAATTACATCAGCCACGATTTTTACATTTTGAAACAAGCAAAAGTAGTACATTCACATTTGGAGATCCTCATTCATTCATCAGTTACTCACACAGATTGAAGATTTGATTCGAATTTTGATTTTGAGTGTCAAAAAATGCAGAATTTCGAAGTGAACTCAACGTCAAGAAGGTGAAAGAGTGTTTCCCATTTTTGCAGCAGTGAAAATTTTTGTGACAAAGTTTTTTTTTGTGTAGGGATTTAATTGATGATTATTGATTTGATTGATTGCCATATTGAACTATTATTGAATATTTCCATGTTTTGCATTGGTCCACAGTTTATGTGCAGGAGGAGGAGGGATTTGTGGTCAGTTCATGAACAATACAGTGCTCCTGGGGTGTTCAGTTCTTGGAAAGACATTGGGGATTGGTATCGGTGCGTGGGGATTGGAACAACAGGCTCAATGCAAAGCGGAAATGTGTATCACGGAGCAACATCCGAGTTGGCCTCAAAGTTATTTTTCTCAAAAGAAATATTTTCAGGGTTTGAGCTACAGTCAGCTGCGAATCTCTAGGTCCCTTCTCAAGGGTAGTTTGAACTTGAACCCTTTGTCCCTCATTGAAACTATGTCGTCTTGTGATCTTCTTAATATTGCAAGTGTTGGTGATTATCGGACTGGGTCAGCCGGTGACTCCATTCCCGACTTTACTGTACGGGGGATCCCCGTGTCCTTCCCAGGTGCTGATCTCGATTTGGAGTCATTTAGCAAGACTTTTAAAGTCTGTTTGGACAGTATGGCACCCAATCATACGAGCTCACAGTCTTCTCCGGACCGAAAGCGGGTAAGTATTTTACATTTCACCTTTGACCAATGACCTTTTGATAAGGAGGGATTTAATAGGAGGTCGCCTTCATATGTCATATCATGCTATCGGTACGTGTTATCTAAATGCCGAATAGCCTAATGCTATTGCACTCGTCCTCTCATGTCTCATATACTCATGATGATTGTAATGAGTAATATGACGAAACTGATGCAATGCACGTTAGGATTGAGTTGGGTTGGGTGGTTTGTGAGCGTTCTTGATACATTATGGTGCAGTAGACACGTGTATTTTTGTTACGAAAACACCATTTATGGGATTTCTGCATGTTTGATATGATGATTCGATTACATTATACATTAAACAATGTAGTATTGCTGATTACATGGTTAGTGATTAGTTATAGTCATTCGCATTCGCCATAGCTGATAAAATGGAGTTTAGTATTCCAAGAAAGGTATGAAATGCTGAAAATTAGGAATGGAAGAGTATTTTGTAACAGTTAGTAATAGATACAAATGCTAATAGCTAATTTGGATGTTTCGTTCTTTTGTTTTCGTAGGTTCGCTTCAATGATGAGAAGTTAGTGGAAGTATTTGAATTTGAAGATGATCCTGAATCCAAAGAACAAAGACTTTGCTATTGGGAGATGGTAGCAAGAGACCGATGTCGATTTAAGGATAGGATCGAGAATGTGGGAGGTGTCCTCAGCCCTGTGTTGCTTCCGGACCACCGTGGACGTGTATATTCACAACGCTTGGTCACTTTGAATTCAAGTCTGGATGTCGAAAACTTGTCGGATTCATCATCTACGGAGTCATCTGCAGATGCTGATTTAGAATGATTTCGTATCAACCGTAAACTCAAATAACAGAATCGCATTATTTTCGACAAATTATATTTAAATTTTTAATCGAGTAAGCTTGAACGAAACTGTACAACCCTTGATTTCAATATGCTTACAACTGTGATCTATTCTTTAAAGGCCGATTAGTTGATGATGTTGACATCAAACTGCGGTTCTCCAAATCTCTTATTACTTTTATGAATGTAACACTTCTCCATTTCCTACGATTCAAATGTATACACACGCCAAATAGCAATTGATTGAATTGATATAACAATGAACTTTATGTCATGTATTTGTATTGTAACGACGGTATTAAATTTGGGAATTAAATAGTACATTAGTACAATTTCCTTATGTAAATGTAATTTTTATGTCTTATCTTATAGTGTCATATGTATGCTCATTTTTTCACTTCGCTTATCATTAATTTCATTAGTCTTCATTTATCTTTACAGCACTGGCTATACTCTATCAAATGAACCTAATTTAGCAAGCGTCATGCAATTTTTCCATTTACCGATTCATCAAAATTCATCAATCAATTAGATATCGAATAGACCCTCACCTCATTACATATTAAAATATGACGAACTATCATAGAATTTCATTATGTGAACGGTACAGGTATCATCGTTTTAATTTCCTTCGACATCATACTAAAAGTCTTACTAATCTGTCAAGTCTCAGCTTGGCCTAAGGTTGCATTTTTAGCATATTAACGCATAGTTACGATTTTTGTGGAAAGCTTGTGTAGCGATAACATTGTTAAGGGCGTCAAATAACTAGGAAGTAAACATTATTTTCCATTGAATGCACACGACAAATCATGATGTTGAATGCTTTCAGGAAGTAGTATTCATTCACATCACAGGAGAGAATGAAGAATTATGAACGGAATGAGGTTGATGGAAAACGTTGTTAAGTTACGTTGGAATGGAGGTTAAATTTCATCAATTTACTTGAAAGAAGGTCGGTCAATGAGAAATAACTATGTTTTGATCATAACATTACATAGTTGTATTTATTTACTCCTGACGGTGTCATTGAAGAGAGGAGCATGACACAGTTAAACCCGGAAATTTGGTAATGCAACATTAGCTTTCTGAATAATTCAATAAACTATTGAAATTGCAACTTTAGTACAAAAACCCGGAAAATTCGCATCTAAATTTGGGGCACTTTGAGAAGAATGAATGCTTTGGTGTGTATTGTACGATTGTAACAATAATGTATAAAGTAATCTGTCTGTAAATGTAAACCTCGAAAAAACAAACCCGATGTAAAAATTAACTTGGCAAATTTGGCATTCTTCATGTCTGCATTCCATAACCATAATTAACTTTTAACTCTACGACAAAAAATGTTTGTAATAAAAAGAATGTTCGTTAGCCGTTTACACAAGTTGTTGTACAGTAAGAAGTTCAAAGGATTGCATTTTGCATTGCATCTTGCATGAGACAGATACGTGTGGCGTGGGACGGATGAATAGAATACATGATGACATCATCAACATCACGGAATGCAATGACTCGTAGTCGTAATTCGTAATCCACTCACTCACATTCACGAGTATGACTTTGGGCTTACATTACATTACAAAGTTCAATGTAACTCAAACGTGCGTCACATCATTTCCGAATTTTTTCTTCTGATGCAATTTATGCTCGGCGACGTAGTAGAAGTCATTAAATGAAGCTACCCAATGCCGAATGCAGTAAGCATCAACGGAAAACAGTGAATGTGAACTATGCTAAATTCCAGTCTCAAGAAACGAATAACGTTCAATTAATAACGTTTATTCCATGTCTGTTTGTGTGTACTAAACATTTTAAGACGAAGTTCTTTTCTTTACATAATTATTAATGCTAATACTAAACTTTTGTTACATTATTGCTTAGTCGTATTACAAGATGAATTTTAGTTTTAAGGCGACTATGTATCACATTCAGTTCAAACATTATTGATTGAATGGAGTTTTACTGAATTAGCTGAGCGCTTTTCGTTGCATCTGTATATATATATAGATATAGCACAATCACAATAATATAAATTGTTGCATTTCATTTGGTCACTGAATTATTATTATTATTAAGCTCCCGTAGTATTAGTAAAGCCAACAATTATTAGTATGTACAAGCAGCTATATTTGATCATAAATTAAAAAATTAGATGGCAATAAATTAAAGCTAATTAAAGTTCTTTGGTATTTAGGACTCTTAACATTAGAGTCTTGCAGAAGTTTGCATTTCAATCCTTGCATACTAGAGGAACAGTTACCTACAAATATGCTGTACACAAGCAGCCGTTAGACAGTTAGACGTAATGGCCAAAATTAAAACTATTTAATTATGTATTTTCTCTTTCGGTACGCACCAAAAGAAAGTCAAGTTGGTAATGCCTCAAGTGACATTGCAACAATTAAGAATACTCTTCGTAACTATTTATTCTATTATAGGAATGCTGTGTGAATCACCACTTGTACAGTTCGGAAATTTTGGGTACTGTTGAATGTATACGATGTTAAATGTATGACAAAGTTCATGTAAAACTATAGGTAGATATCGATACCGATGTCCCATCGTCTTCTGCGAAATGTGACATGACTTTCTCAAGTATTATTGTGGAGGAATGCATTCGAATCGTTACTATTTCTATCATCATCCGCTTGGGCATCCTTGAATGAACAATTTTCTACGCTACTACATTCCAATTCCATTGCCAGTTTTCCTGAAAGTATTCCATGGACTTCCATTCTGTTCCAAATAAATCCTGCAATGACACAAAACCTTACTTAATGTTGGCAACACAAACATCCCAAATCAGTTTGTTTGATAAAACAAATATCGTACCCATGAAAACGCAGAAGATCATCATGAAAACTATTGCGAATCGAGTGATCGGCAACAAATATGAAATGTAACCGACAGAATCGAACGAGCATGAGAATATAAGCAATAGAAATAGAAATATCGACAACATGGCAAAATATCGCTTGGAATACAACAAATGTGACAGGGCAGCTCTGCAGATTTCTATAGACTCAAGCAATGCCTCTACGTTTCCATCTTCAGTAGTGGGTAATGTGGTCACTGAAATATACAATACAAAATGCAAAATTCAATTGCAATTTGCTCACAGTATACCTGTAGTATTAGAGAATCTGAAAGATAAATACCGGATAAGGATTTTACTACTTTCAGTCTCACGACTACCGCTTCATGATCAGAATAGCTAAAAGGTTTCCCTGGAACACGATCCGGCCAAGGAGTTGCACAATTCATTGTCGTCACCTATAGTCAAGACCAACACAAAAACATTGGATAAAGCATCAATAAAAGCATACAAAACTATAGTGAAAAGCTATATGTAAATAAATTTACGAAATTACAGCTGCGTTACTTCCGCATTTGTACATAATGTAGTCTATGCGTTTTCCATACGGATTAGATTTGAGCATTGCTCTGGAGCTGTAACTGTTCCACGGTGTTTCATTGGTATACATAGCTTCCGGCTACAAATAAATATAACTTAAGTATGAATCTGTGGTATATTAATAAAATTACATACAAGAATAAGTTCCTAGTAAAGTAAAATTGAACATTACCGAATCCGCTGGTCGTATGCATTCAAAGAAAGCATCTCGCAAATGGGCTGAATGAACGATGACACGATAAGCAATATCTCCAGGTTCCGTATTTAAGTCGCCGCCAACAATAACAACGTCAGTTCCCTTTGATGTCAGACTGATAAATTTTGCCGTATCAAAGGATTGGGTGACACGATGCGCCAAATACTCATCATTCACACGGTCGTACTCAGCATGAAGCTAAGAAAACAGCAACGTCTCGTCACCATTGTGTTGAACTAAGGCCTTCCTTCCATTGCATTGGCTTGAAGAATGATACGATGTTATTATACTATAATAGCACTTACATGAGCAGTGTACAAATTAATTTGTAAGCCTCGATGATTCACTTCCACCATTCCAATTCCTTTGCCGCCGAACCAGTCTCCATGCTGAAGCTACAAATCAGAAATTAACCAACATTTTTAATGAGTTTACAATTTACACTGACAATAAAATCGTACAAAAAATAATGAGCACTGGAAAAATCACAACGTATCATGAAGCACGTTACATTTACCTTATGAATGTAACCATTAACAGCCCACTGATGAAAAAAGGCACCTTTGATGGGAGACTTTGAAAATATGCATAATCCAGCTCCAATCACTCCACTGTAAATTGCAAAAACCAAAACTTGAAGTCTTCTACATTTTGTTCATAGTACAGCAAACAACTGAATTACTGAATAAGACATAATAAACAAAACATCACAAATACCTGAAGAAGTAATGAGAATACGGAAGCACATCAGCAGTACGATCCTTTATTCTTTCATAATCTGCCGTTGTCCAAACCTCTTGCAAGAAGACAAAATCGTATTTACCGGAAGACAATTCCTCTGCGATTGCATTCATTCGGGGAATCCTATCTTTGGAAACACACGCTATACCCCTAAAATAAACAACATAAATTGTTTGATTAGCAAATGAATCCCAAGAATGAAATTGTAGACTCAAAGAATAAACTAACCAGCAATTTAGCGTGACAACTGATAGTTCCAGCTCCATTTTCATTCTCAAGGAGATGGACAGCGTGTGACTCAAGGTCCCTTGCTCAAGACACGACCCAACTCTAAAAGTAAAGCATAATGTAACAACATTATTAATTGTACATCATTGATTCTCATTCAACCAACCTTATCGCTTATCTTATCATACATCCAATACAAAGTAAATGATTCCACATTCCACGGTCCTTTAATTTATATTACTTGACCTCGACAGCTCGACAAACTCTAAACTCAGTTCTTTCAGAACGACAAAGTTTTGTTTCAACTCCCAAAATAAAATGCTAGACAAGTATCTTGAAATTACGCATACGAAAAAAAAAGATTAAATGGTGTGGCAATTTAAAACAAACAAAATTCTACATCCTCAAGTTTTTGTTCCTAACACGTTTAAAAATATGAGCATATTATGCAGAACGCAGCAAAAATGCCATTCGTAGTATTACGATTACCTTAACCCCCACGTGATAGGAACATTAGATTTTATAAACACTAAATTGACAACAAAATATATAAAATGTAATTAATTGATAAATAGTAATTTTAAAAAACATACCTCCAGAATTACAATACAAATCACAAAGTCCGTCCGGCACTTTTGTTATTGCAATATTTATATATATAAATATAAATTACTGGTAGGAAGTGAACGACATTATGATTTCATGAACAACCTAGCTGACTAATTGCCTTAATTAAAATGAGCATTCTAAAAAACATATTGATAATTACATTGAGCCGGCATTATTACGGAATTTTCCTATGTTTTTGAGAGGAAACGAAGAGCCCGAATAGAGTCAAATAACGAATAAAACCCTCAACACACAATCCCATGCAAACAGACGGGCACTGAGCAGGGCTGTTCACACACATTGTTTTCATAAGAGAAACAGTTACATAAGAGAAATATTTCAAAATAACGATATTTAAAACTACGAATTAAATAGACATCATGAATTAAATAGTGATAATTGCGATGACATGGGAACGAACGGGGTGACGTTTGGTTGGAACAGCCCTTGGAAGTGTGATGCGGAGCATTGGAATTGCCATTGCCAAGGAAGCTGGCTCTCGGATCACTTTTGGATTCGTTTCTTCAATTCTCTCTCCATCTCTCGTATTCGTAAAGTTCCTTCAAACGGGTTATAAAAGCCGTAGGTATTTACGTAGACGAGAAGAGAAGAGCAAAACGAGAAGACAGAATAGAAGTGCAAGCCAAACCGATTTGGTTTGGTCCTTTTGATTCTGCTCATCATTATTTTTGTTGCTTTCGAACAAACAATTTTGATTTCAAAATTATACTATTGGTTTTATATTATCAATAACCATCCACTTCATTAACTTTATCACCTTTCCGGATGAGCTCTGAGCTGTTGCTGTAAGTTGATTGCATTTGTTTTCGTATTATTAAATCGGTTTTCTGTGTGTGATGATCCAATTGGATACAATTTCTCGGGGAAAACACTATAAAGTGGCAGTGGCGCACCAATCGGCCTTTTCCTGAAGTGTGTGGGACGTAGGATTTCACTTTCATTCTCGTTCCTTGTCTCTTGTCCTCCACGACAATCTTTTAATTGATAAGAATGTTTTTCATTAATTGATTACTCTTGATAATCATACCGCCAGTATTAACTCTTCAGTAGTATTCCATTTATTTTAAGTACGTACTACGTGTTTTGCATGTATCATATCCAAAAGAGTTAAGGTTTCATTTCGTAGGTGAGATTGATTCGGGTGATATTTTTAGATTTTTAAGGTATTCGTTTTGAAGTAAATCATATCTCTTCCTTTTGATTTTTTGTACTATTTTGAGTGAGGCGACTGTTGAATTTTTAATTCTCGTCAATTCGGGACTAATCACATTGTCAGTTTGGTCCAATAATAAGGAGTACGTATAAATCGCGTTCCTCTTTATCAAAGATCTTATCTTTATTAAAAATAGTAAAAGGACCATGATGCAAGTGTAGATATTAATGTTTACAGCAGGAAATTGCTTATTAGATATGCCTGATAGTTGTAATGTGATGGATTGTATGTTCGATTTTTTTAATTTGTTCGATTTTTTATTTATAGGCAGTAATTTGCCCTTCAGTTTATCATGTATCCAGTCCGATTACCGGGGGGAGATCCACCTCCGGACGGGAGCAATGATCTCGAATTGCAGCTACAACACTTATTGAACATTTCTGCGACCGGGGGAGCCGGTCCAGATGAAATATCTGCAGGTACACGGATTAAATAATTAATTGTTGTGTAGAAACTTTATTGTATGATTTAGTAGTTTCAAGCCTTAATATTGGAAATGGATTTACAAGAAAGGATTAATTTAAAAGATGTGGTTTCTTTTATTTGATATTTTTAGGGGTAGCTAATGTGTTCGGTTCCGGTGATAGAGGATCAGATTTGATGTTACCATCCGGTGGAATCAATTTTCCAAATCAGGATGCTAGTTACCCTTACTCAATTAGAATGCAAGGCGAAGGGACAGGATTTAACTACAAGACTGAGTCGGATAAAGCTGAAGAAAAGCATGGTTCTTGGGATGGAAGGTTTCCGCAGTCTCAAGCGGACTCACAAGGGGAGCGGTTTTCCGGTATAGACCTTTCACGTGGATTTCCATCACCAAAGAGTGATGATCACGTAGGGAAAGCAGTTTCACCGCCTCAGTCGCAGAAATCAGGACGATCAGTGTCTAATGATTCCAGACGTGATGCAAGACCTAAGAATGAGCTATTACCGTTGAACGAACTGTTGGCCAAACCGGAATGTCCAGAAGATCTCCAAGCTGTAAGAGAGCTACTTATTCAGCGCAGTTTCTCAGTGGACTCGGCTAATTATTCCATTCACAACTATGGAACCCATCTAGGATCACTTCTCCGAGAAATATTTGAATATGGGCATCGGCTTGAGATATTGTCGAAAGTAAGTGTCAACGTCTTTGCTTTATATTGTTAATTTGATTATTCATTGGACCCAAACCCATTAGCTGATTTGCCCTCGTTTTTTAATTTTTAGAAATCTGTGAAGTTTCCAAGAGCAAAATTTTATTGCGTACGTTGTAATTATCATATGGATACCATTGTTGCTGCTGTGAATCATATAATGCATGACCGCCATGTCAAAATGGAAAAGGTTAGTTAATATCTCAATAATTGAAGAATCTTCATTGAATTCGAATTGAATATATAGTATATTATTTTACATGTTTACAGACGGCAGCAGTGGAATACTCCGTGAAGAATATGTGTCCACCTTCAGCGGATCAAACGGCTTATCTTACCGAACTTTTATTAAAGGTGTCAAAGCTACATGGAGCAAACGTAAGTGAAACTCAGGCACGTCACGATGCTGTAAAGAGAGTGAAAAGTATCTTCGATAAGAGCATGGAATTCGGTACGTAACATTCCTTCTTTATGTTATTTCGTATATGCTATATTTTAAATGAATTTTTTAGTTTTGACTGTTGACTTTTCCTTTTAGAATGTCCAGTAACTATCACAATGTTTGGGTCATCTGCTTCTGCACTTGGTTTCCGAGACAGTGATGTGAATGTTGATGTATACCTTGACCCATGCGGGAAACCGGGACGTCTTAATGATTCATTCGAATCTATTCGTTCCACTAGTACCGTTGCAAGCACTGCATGTAGTCTCTTGAATGATAATTTGGAGGGAATCACTGAAGTATTAAAGCTAATTAAACAGACATCGTCATACAAGTAAGTATATTTATTACTTGGAAAATGTGCGTAGAGATCTTGAAACATTTTTTATTTTCAATTTGTAGGGGGCTCAAAGAGGTATTTACACAAAGAGAAACATCATTGTCTTTCCACGACACGGTTACAAACTTAAATATCAAGCTACAATTTAACCAAACGCAAGCTGTACAAATGGCAAAGTTGTTTACGGAGTATGCAGACTTTGACCCTCGTGTAAAGACGCTTGTTATTTGTTTCCGATATGTAGCTCGGGTATGTTATATAGTTTAAAAACGCAAATCATTGCTTAATTAAGTTTGGTTTTTTGTTGTCACGAGTTTGACGATCTTTTTTCTATGAAATTTGCAACAGGTTTGTGGAATTGATAAACAAGAATTGGGTTACTTGCCGTCATTCTGCTACACCCTCATGGTGATATTTTACTTGCAGCAAGCTGGAGTGCTCCCTGTCTTGCACTCTTTCATTGAGGATGTTGATGATCAACGTGCTTTTGCATGTAATTGCTTCTTTTGTTTGTTTTTTAAAATTTTGCTTTTGATATAAGCGAGGGTTTCTTTTGTAATGTGATTCCTTGATGTTTATAGCCGCGGAAGAAGCAAAGCGTACTTGGAGTTGTCAAAATAACAAGAATGTGGGCGAGCTTTGGCTTGATATGCTTCACTTTTACGCAGAATTGTTTGACTTCAAGCAGTATGTGATTTCTATTCGGAGTGAGGGTCTAGTTCGGCGTACAGACAAATCCATCCATCGAAAATTGGTGATTGAAGGTAGGTGAAGTAGCAACGAGCAGAGTTCCAAATTTGTATAATTTTGAGCGGTTCTTTGATTTATTTTCCGTTTACGTAGATCCATGTGGCAAAGGTGTTGCATCAAGTTCAGTTGGAAACGGTCGCATATTTGATTACATTCTTGATCGCTTCAAGTACGCGTACACTTATTTTAGCATTCCACGAACGGAAGAAGGAGGATTGTATGATGGAATTGCTTCTCCGTACATGCAATCCGCATTCAAGCTTCGCATTAAAGAAGTTACTCGTGGTGGAAGTACTCCACGTTTCAGTGATCGCTTGCAAGATATGATTCGTCGTAAGACCGACGCAGATGGAAACGATGAAGCACCTGTTCGGTCTGGTAATGTTACGTACCGAAAAATTGATGTATTGGACAACATGGGACGAGTAAAGAGCTATGTGCTGAAAGATAATCTCAACACTTTACATCAAGTATTATACAAACGAGAGTTCTTTTATCAATTTCACAAGGATGATTTGCAAAGTGATGGGGTGAGTACTCTGGTTTATTAAGCTTCGTTTAGTTCAGGGTCCCATTATGTTAACGAGTGTTCTAGTAGCTATAGAGAAAAATGTTACTTGTTAGCAATACTTTCATTCAGTTGAGTAATACACATGTTCATGTATGATTGTTTCCAGCCACCCCCGCTCATCTGTAAAACTTGCGGTCTGGAAGGACATGCTCGTAAAGATTGCCCGGATGAAACCATTCCACAGCTAAAACCAGTATCATGTCCCACAATGAATACTCTAACAATTTTGAATGATGTGATGCACAAACATTTAGGTAATTGAAGGAAAATATTTCAATGAACTCAAGCTTTCAAGTTTTTGATTCAGTGGAAGCAGTTCAACTTAAATTCATTGTTATTTTAGAACGTGAGAGTCTGGATGATGAAGGGCGTGAAATTCGGAAACGAATTGTTGCCGAATTGCATCATTCTCTGGAACCTCATTTCAACGGAGTGGAATTAGTTGTATTTGGTAGTACAATCAATGGATTTGGATCAAAGAACTCGGATGTAGATATTTGCATGACACTGCCTGAGCGCACTCCTGTTTGGGAAGTAAGAATATTTAAATGTCTGAATGCTTTTGCTAATGGTCATTGAATTTATTTTTTTATTAATTCTTTGTCTGTGAATGTTTACTAGGATGAAAGCGTAAGAACTGCTGAGATAAACGAAATCCTGTCCAAAATTGTGAATATATTGAAGGAATTGCCATCATTTGATGAGATTGTTCCAATTTCATCTGCCAAGGTCCCCATTGTGAAATTTAGACACCGAAATAGTCGTTTGGAAGGAGATATATGTCCTGGAAATAGGTTGCCATTGAGCAATACTCGACTTCTTACTGCTTATTCAATGATCGATCCACGTGTGAAGGTTAGTAACTTCTTTTGTTTGCATTTTCGTTATTAGCATTCAACTAAAACTATTTTTTGTTTGTCTTGTGTATGAACCAGGTTCTTGGACTGTTCCTTAAAAGACTGATGAAATTGTGCGGAATTGGAGATGCTTCTAAAGCCAGTTTGTCATCGTACGCATACATTCTGATGTTGATCCATTTTCTACAAAATCACAGTACACCTGTTCTCCCAGTGCTTCAGGAGGTATGACGAATCTCTATGTTTCAGGAAATTTAGAGTCGTTCTATTGATTTCGAGTCCACTTAATATAGTAATTAATGTTTCAATTTTTAGATCACTGAGCCAGGTGGGAATCAATGTTCTAGTGGGCCGCGATTCGCAGATGGATGGAACGTTGCGTTCTTTGACAAGATTGATAAATTGGTAGGCACATTAAGCTGTAATTTTCATTCTTTTTTCGTAGTATTGCATACATATATACCTTTGATTGTAAACAATGTATCATATTTGCAGCCACAAGTTTGGACAGGATATGGTAAAAATAAACAGCAACCGAGTGTTCTGTGGTTGGACTTTATGAAGTATTACACCGAAACGTTTGATTTCGAAAAGAATGTGATTACTATTCGTCAGAAGAAACCGTTAACGCGAGCAGAAAAATTGTGGTACACTGAGTCTATTGCTATTGAAGATCCTTTCGACCGACATCATAACCTTGGAGCCGGTTTATCACGCAGAAGTAAGTACAATGGTATTTATTTCACTTGTTAGTGTTTGCCGTTATATTAACTAACAAGTAATTCTTTTTTTTTCAGTGAGTGTTCATATCATGAAGTCATTCCATCATTTGCGTGAAGTATTCCACAAGAATATTGATGAAATGGACGGATTCATAGATTTCTCGGTAATTGAATTTTGGTTACAATCACAAAGTATCGTATAGTACAGTCTATTAGTGCTGTATTATACTGACTATTACTGTAATCGGAAGATTATTGTACTTTTTTGTCTACTATAGGAGTATTATATTAACCAAGAACGGATGCGATACGGGGAACCACCATTTGATCGACAGTGTAAAAATTGTAACCGAATTGGTCATTGGGCTCGTAACTGTATGTTCAGTTCGAATGAAAGCGATGTTGATGCCGAAGAAACTGGAGAAAAACGGTCGGAATCGTTGTCGTATGAAGCGGCAAGCTCCGCAGTTGATGGACTTGTAAAGCTACTTGTTAATGGACCTCGAGTCGTGGAATCTGGAGAAAGATCTCAAAAAGCTACAACACCGACAAAGAAAGAAGCCCCTCCAGTACCAAATCCGTATTTGAACATGCAGCCTGAAACTGTTGGACACTTGGAATACATGGGTCGAAATCCTGCAAAAGCAGTAAACGCTGGTCCTGGTTTGCTCGACGGAAACTTCACCGACCATTTGGATTTCAATGCAACTTTCCGATACAATGGTAAGTACAAAATACTTATAATTTTACGACTTAAAATTGTCATTAATTAACGTTCATACGCTCAAGTTGCATATTTGGGTAATTTTGCAGATCCCGGTGTTCCACATCAAGAGTATTCAGATTTTGCTACCGTGGATGCTTTTCCAAACTACGATTACGGAGACCAGGGTCAACGTGGATATGTGCAACAGCGGTTTGCATCTAAAGATGTGCGTCCCAGTGTCAACAATACAGAATCGTTTGGCCGTACTATGGGTAGCAATTTGTTCGCAGGATCAGAGTCTACTCGAACCACATCAGCTCCTCCGCCAGGATTTGCACCTCTTTCTATGAATGATGCAGGTGCTATGAGCCATAACACAGGCGTCAACCATTTCTACTACCCAAACAACCCTCCATATCGTGACTTTGATATTTCCGCCGTGTATAACAATCCTACCTCTTATCAACAAGCAACCATGTATGCCGCAGCCGCTATGGCGGAAGAATTTTACCCAGAGTCTAATTTTGGAAATTATCTTCCAATAAAAAATGGGTTCGAATACGACAGCATGGCTCAGCCTGACTTACAACAGCAACAAAGGTTTCCCACACAAAGTTCGCATATTAATGGAATGCCATCATTGACTTCTAACAACTCAAGACCTCCATCTCAAAATGAATTGTATGCTATGCCTTCAATTGGAATGAATCACTTGGCTCAGGTTCATCATGGTCCAGTAACAAGTTCAATGATGCAAACTTCTCAGCCTCGCTCTCAACAGCCCATGTCTCAACAACACATTGGAATTCCTTCAATGCCGGGTCATGCTGGACAGTATCCAGGGTCATACATTCGTCAGCAAGGATTGTACCAGGGGCAGGCACCAGATGGGCAAGATATGTCTCAATACTACCATTATCAGTATCACGAATGAAACTCGTTTGGCCTGTCATCATCATCAAAATTACAGAATTACCTCTAAGCAAATGGTTATCTGGAACTACATATAATTAATTATAGTTTATCTTTAATCGATTCGCCGATGTTGTTTTAGCATTCCTTTCATTAGTAGATGCCTTTCCTAGAATTATGTAAGCAAAATAGTTTCCTTTGTCTTCCCACTTTATGTAATCATGTAATCAGAAATCAGTAATCATGCATATAATTCCCATTTCCTATTGTGTACTAGTAATTTCCTATTGGTGTGTTACTGTTGATGTATAAATTGTCGTTAAAATATACATTGGTATTATGAACGTTCATGTTGATGAAAGAAAGGCGCCAAACAGTGCTTTGTGGCCAATGTTAGTACCCCATTTGAGTTTAACATGCTCTCATCTCGGAGCTAACGTTGGCACGTACCGTTAGAGATTAGAAACTGGACCAAGGGGGGTAATATTGATACTAGGTTTGCGCACGATTGCGTAGGTAAACTGTCTTCAAGCAGCATAAACAAACATTGTGGTGACTATAAATATTCAGAAAATTCGAATCCATAACAAATTACAAAAATTGTTATGTAATGAAACGTCTAGTGATGTTCAGATACGACCGGCTTGATTCAGTTTACTATATTTTGACAACCTAACCTAACATTTAAGACACGTAAGCTGGTTAAAAGTTAATCGTGTATGTATGTATCAGCCTTAAGTATCGCTGTAACCAAGTTTTGAATGTTCAAATTCGAACACGTTTAGTTTACATGAGGTCAAACAGCACTGGTTGGCGTTTTTCTTGTGTCTATTCATGTAGTACATAGTTATTGTCTTACTTTCACCCTGCTTTAAATTTTGACATCTTAACTTTTAAGTCGTTTCACTTAGGACTTTTGGTCGTCGGGGCATTCATTTGAAATTATTGACAAATGTTCTCAAATAGGAATTGAAATACTCAGACGAAACGATTCTTACAACTTCACGTTTCTAATGTGTAAGTACTTCGCGTGCAGTTGACATACGAAGCACTCTTCTTATAGTCATTTCTATGAACTACGTGATTTAAGTTTAATTTGTATTGTATACTGCATATTAAGCATTTAATTACAATTACTTACTAATTATATTCTTTGTAAATCTCTAAACCTATTTTATGGATAGCTTAAATTGCAATCTCAGTGTTTCGTACTGATAACCTAATCAATCTAAAAGTAGACATGCTGCAGGTTCCTTACGATGATGTCGACAGTACAGCATAATAGTGACTATAAAATTAGTACAGGACGGACCTTGGAAATTCCATGCACGATGTATCATAAAATAATTCATAATTATACAATTACGACTGCATGCTCTGCAATATTAGTATTTAATTTGAAATGCATGCCAAGCAAGCCAATCAAGTTTACGTATTTTTATTGATTTTGAATTTTTTAAAGAACAAATTAATATCACGTCACGTCACTTGATGATTCCATTATGTGAAAAATATTCAACTGATAGGTATTATAGGTAGAGAAATGCCACTGAAAATCACCACCTTAATGTACTGTGTCTTGTGTGTTTTGTGTTACTTGTACAATTTTTAAGTTTAAACTTTGACTTTAATTTTATATTTGCATGTCCAGTATATCATGTTGTAATAATTATGCTATTAATAAATTGCTCTAATTACGTATGACGTAGTTTTTGCATTGCATAAGTGCATTAGATTGACTATGACTAGCGTACAAAAGTTTACAGATTTTAATCTTTGTGAATTAGCAGTATGGATTAGCATTATTCCAATATCCAACATCACTTTTACTTATATGTGCTATAGAGTTGCAATGTGAACTAATGTTGTTACACTTTATGCACGTTTATAGTAGTTGTGTTTTTTTGAAATTCCAAAATAACTTACGATAAGTATAAAACACGTACAGTTTTGAGCATGAAATCTTTCTTCATTTTCCTGAACATTGGTCATCAGTCATCATCGAAAAGATGATGTTTTGATTGTAATTGACTACCACCGGCAGGTTGAATGAAGCTGTGCTGCCGACGTGATGATAAAATACCATTTACTATACTGACAAAAAAGTGTCCCTTGATTTTGTTGATCGGAGCAAAGACGCATGCCATTATTGTTTAGATGAAAATAGTAACCTGTATGTCCTATATAAAAATAATACTATACTATCCTAATACTATATAAAAAAATTATTCTTAAGAATGTATTTTGGCAGTTACAAGTTACACTGAGAAAGTAATGCGAAAATGTGTCCAACTCCGTTTGGACATGAAAGAAACAAAGTGTTGTGCAAATTATCGTTTGTGACAATGTGGAAGACTGGTCATAAAGTCAAAATAAAAAACCGAACAGAGGAAAAAAATAATTACAATTTCATGGTTTCAACTTTTATTCATGATGAACAGCTTTATTCGTTTCCACGAATTTCAGTACAAACATTACAACTAGACACACGAAAACGAAAATGTTATTTTTTTACTGGGCGGCACTTAAACCATTTTGTACTTTTTGCATAAATCAACAAATTGAGGTGACCAACACATCACAATTCATAAGTTTTTGAAATACAAAAACTTTCTATCAGTCTTACAGTTTTAAAATGCGACAAAAATTGTAAGATCATAATCGCATGTGAGAGTTAGCATTATATGTGTGGTTCCATAGTAAAAGTAAGTAACGTTACATAGTAAACAACGACCTTCTTAATGGTTCATATCATTATAATCCTTTAAAAATTCAACACATCACACTGATTCTTATTACAAATAACAACAGCACTTAATTGAAAAACATTTAAACATGCATATATAAGACCTAACATAAAACATTTTTTATCTTTCAATACTATATTAATAATAGTAGTTTCCGGTTTTCTACCCTCATTACCGATCTTATCGCTAAGTAACGGCGCAAAAATGACAAAACATTAAAATTAGTAGCACTTCAGGAAAATTGTGATTGGTTTCAAAATTAATATCGACGTCGGTCGGATTGAACATCAGTCATGCCTTAATCGTTCATGGCAGCTTCGAACTCGAACATTAAATTGCGGGATCTTTGGATTGGTGACTCATCAACATCCAAACATGAAGAGCCCCGACGTCGACTCCTGTAATGAAGGATATAACATTGAAAATTATTACAGAAAATACTCGCGTCAAAGTGTGCAAAAGAAATAATAAGCGACTAATTATAGAAAAAATCAAATGAAATAATTCAAATGATCTTACATTCTCGGTTCTCGCTTCTCCGCCGAAATAGGTGTGGACACATATACCGGTCCTTCTTCATCACTTGGACTTAAATTACCAACATCACCGTCTGCAAAGATTTTTTATGATAAAAGAATCAAAAACATACAAGCACTGTAACTAGAATTGTCGATAGAAGTAGAAAAATTAATATTTCATACCATCAAAAACACCGTCAAATACATGATTTTCTTCAAAAAGTGCACCATGAAGTTCACCAGAATCATTGGCCACGTTATGGTTACGAAGAGTAGCCATTTGTACAAATTTTCTGAATACATTACACAATGTCATTTAAATAATAGCCAAGGGATTATATTTTTACTTAGTAGTAACATCAGTTGGCATAGTATAAAGGAGCTTACTGAAGACTGGGCATGGTAAGAATTTCATGAGCTTCTGGTCTTTCAATGAGATTGGGGTTAATCATCATCCTGATCACGAGTTTCAAAAGTTCAGGGATCACTAATGGATCAAAAATCGTTAACATTAGTACAATAAGAATAGTATTTATAACGAAATGATTAAACGTATCAATAAAAACTTACAATCTTCGCATGGCTCAGGAAACTTGGAGGAGTAGCGTATTGCGTGCCACAAGTACCCAGATTTAGGTAGATCGACCAGACAGTGGGCTTCGATAATACTCATGCCCAGACTGAACACATCACACTTAGTGGTAATATTTTCGCGCATCACTTCAGGGTCCAAATAACGCGAATCCCCTTCATGGTAACCAACCTACGAATCAGGAAAAACACAAAACATTGTATTATCAGAGCATAAAATAGCTTTAGGAGGTATAGAAGTAATGAAACATGAAATGTTGTTTAACCTCCTTGTGGGCATCTTTAAGATTAAGGGCAACTCCGAAATCACCCAGCTTGTACGTCAATGCATTAGCTTTCGATAGCAAAATATTGTCGGGCTTTACATCCAAATGGACGATGTCAAACTTACACAAATGCTTCAGAGCGTTTAGCATGTCAATGAGAAGAAGCCAAGTCTAAACCATACATAAGGTTACTAAAAATATAGATATTTAATACTGGAAAAAAAATCAGTACGCTAGAGTAATTCTTTACGTTAGCTTCAGTCAAGCGTATATCTCCTTCCTCCAGCAAACTTGAAAGTGATTTGTCACACAGCTCCATTTGAATGTACAGTACTCCCATTTCTTCCCAAGCTTGATAATTCTGGACGATGTTGTTGTGTGTAGGGAGCTTAGCAAGTTGAAGAACCTCGTTCAACTGAGAAATCCTGTAAGAAACAAACCAAATTGGTGTTCGTTTACATCAAACCAAACAGAATGCAAGTACCCAATCCAAGTAAACATATCACGATACAATATGATAAATAGCAGAGCCTGGCAAAGCGTATTAGCATACCTGTCACTCTTTCCACTGTAAATCCTACGTGACTTCTTAACGGCATACTCCTTCTTGTCTACACGACTAAGAACGTGAAATACATCTCCAAAACATCCTGCACCAATATATTCAAGAACCTTGAAAGTTTGTCTGAAATAGTTGTCCGGATTTGCTTTCGTGTCTTTACGAGCACGACCAGAGCCAGAAGCATTTAACGACCGAAGGTACGTGTTGAACGAATTGTTAGAATCCTCAGATTCAGATCGGGAGTGAATCAGACTATTTTGAGAATTAGCATAAACGCTATTACGCAACGCTCTTGGAGCATCGGGAACCTTGATAATTCTATCTCGATCCTGTTCAAATTCACAGAATAAAACAAACGTCAAAAATTATAATACGAAGCATACAATGCTATCCCTCAAAATTCTCTCCTCCATTCCCAATAACCAAAATTACAAATAAAATGAAAACGACTATTTTTTTAAATGCCACAACTTGCCTTTTTTAAAGTGAGTACAGTAGGTTCCCATGGATTTGGGATAAGATTTGGGTTGTTGTCAGACTCAATAGACTTAGACGACCCTGTCCACAAAGCAGATTTACTCCTAGTATTGGCCATGACTACAATCTAAAACAACAAAACCAAATTAGTATTCTTCCTAAAAAAAATTCAAAATCCACAGACACCAAGTTTTCAAATAGTCAAAAAATTATAACCTCCAGACAAAAAGAAAGTTCGTAAAAGTAGAGCAAAAAAATTCTAGTCGACACACGGTAGTGACTGTGATAGGTACAAGTGGATCACTAACAAAAAATCAATTGACTGCTGACGAAGACGCGACGGTTTATCAATTTAAAAAAGAATGTAAACACTGACTCATGAGGAATGAAACAAAGAACTGACTGTCTAAATAACTGGTTGTGTTCGTGTGCGTAATATGACACACTGTCAATTAAAATGAACTAGATATTGATAAAAAAAACGAAAAGTGAAGGAATTGAAAACTAAGCGACTGTTTGTAACCGCCACACACGCGTCTGCCCCAGTCAAAGCGTAGGATAGGAATGAACTCAGACTTGAGATGAGACGTGAACGTGAGCCGGAGCCTGAGAGGCCTGAGACGGACCGCGCGCCTAGCCTTCCGCACAATGAAATAGTCTCTCTCGCCCGGTCTATGCCCTCTGGCCCTGGCCCTGTCCTTTGCTTTTTCCTATCCTTCCTGTGATTAAAACAAGGGAAATTGGGTTTTCACTTCAGGTGTTCAGGTACACAAGAAAATGACAAGACTTACCTGGAAAATTACGAAAACGTTTTTAACATTACGATTCCATTGCATTTACTCTAAAAAAAACCCAGTTCAAACTTGACGTTGATGATGACTTTCATGACTTGATGAGTGATGAGATGACTAATCCGCAGAGAGGCCAACGGCCACTTTTTCATTTGAATTTTTGAACTTGCCTTGTCAATTTAAAATTGACCGTTAAGAAAGTGCAATGCTATACTTTTTATTAATGCTTTTGACCTTTAACCTTATTAGTTATTTTTAGAATGCTCGTTTATTACGTTTTACATTTTTGACGTCGAGCTCTTTTATTACTGTGTATTACTTACTAATGACTTGACTTAAAATTATGCTCCTCTTACATTATTATTTTTATTATGCAGTAAATGCTTTTTCGCTTAATGTTTATTTCTGACCTCTACACATTGTTTTTATTTATACTCATTGTTATTTTTATATCATTTCCTTAAATGGCAACAACAAATTATCAGTAAACATCACAGTCTAGTACACATTTTGTTCGTATTACATCATTATGATCAAGAAATGATCATCTACACTTACGTCAGACTTTTGAGTCATTATTTATTCGAGAAAAAAAATAAATCTCTATCATTTATATTGCTCATTTCATTGTTATTGTTTGTTTATACGAGATAAATGGTATCTTCTATTAACGTCAATTGCTAAGAAACTATTGATATTAATTCTCGTGTTGTGTACGTTTTATCTTTATCTATACTTTTAAAAGATTCTTTGAAATGACTATTTGCATGACTTCATTCGTTCCTTCCAGGATTTGATGAACTCGAATGTCTCGAAGGTACTGTTGCACTGGGTAGTCCTTGAGATATCCATAACCTCCGTGCATCTGTAAAGCTTGGTTGACGATCTGAAAGAGAAAAATTGTAATGAGTTTCGCGTCGTCATTATCATCATTTGTATAACATTCAAATGAGAGTGTTGGGCTGTTAGTGTTTGTTGACACTGATAAGGGTAAGTCTGGTCTGGTGATTATGGGCAAAAAGGTGTGTCATTCACCCACAACTCTACTACTCTACAACTACAAGCGTGTTTTTGTGGAGTCAGGAAAGGAAGAATATTTTCTTTTGAGCAAAGTTTCTACCAGCACAAAAATATTTAATTATAGTACACTTTACATCAAAACATCGATCCGTCCCAAACAACTTCGCCATGCAGCACAAAGAAACCACGTCTGGGTGATTTGCATCAAGTGCATTTGCAGCGTTGCGGATTATGAGTCTGGCTGCGACTAGTTCCGTAGCCATCTGAGCAATTTTGAACTGATTGACCTGAAAATGTGACGTAAATATTGACTGTTAGTAAAGACAAGAGACAATATTGACAAGGAACAAACAGCATTTTAAAAGGACAGAACAATGTTATTGAAGTTATTGTACTTGAAAATTAGCCAGAGGCTGCCCAAATTGCTTTCTGACTAGTATGTGATCCTTTGCTGCTTCCACAGCAGCGTATGCAGCTCCCAAGGAGCACGATGCTATCATAGAATGAAAACGATAACACATGAATGCTAAACGAATGTAAAAAGGAATATGAAACCAAAAGAAATATTCGTGACAAATGTATTACCGATGTTAAGACGTCCACCGTTTAAACCTTTCATGGCAATCATAAATCCTTGCCCTTCCTATATAGAAAATAGAACGTACAATTATTGTATTCCATACACACTACACATATATAGTGCAACAGCAACACATAAGCAATTCCTGATATTTAAATAATGGATGGTATTTAAAATTTAACATACCACTCCAAGAAGGTTAGCAGTAGGGACTTTACAATCCTCAAAAATGACTGCTCTGGTCGGCTGAGAATTCCAACCAATTTTCTTTTCTTTTTTTCCGAAACTCAGGCCTTTAAATGGTAAAATGTCAAAAAAAGAATAACTTACACTGGTCAATTTGGAATATAAAATTATAATACGAATATAACTTCAAAAGTGAATAATCATACCTGGAGTTCCCTTTTCGACTACAATACAAGATATTCCTTTAGGACCTGGTCCACCAGTCCGGCACATGACTACATAAACATCTGTGTCTCCTCCACCACTAATGAAAGCCTACAAACATCAACAGTTATAAATGTAAGATAAGTAATGATCGTAACGAATCGTACCATTGAAGTCTATCTATCCATTTGAAAAATTACATCATTTACTATTATCTAAAACTAAAAGCTAGAAATCATTACCTTAGATCCATTCAATACATAATCACCTCCTTGCTTCGTGACCATAGTTGAAAGGGAAGCAGCATCCGAACCTGCGCCAGGCTCTGTTAAGCAGTAAGATGCGAATTTGTTCATAGAAGCAAGATCTGGTATCCATTTTTGTCGTTGCTCATCATTCCCAAATGTATCAATCATCCATGCGCACATGCTACAACAATACAAAACCACAGATTTATAATAACTTTACGATAGTTAAAAGAGAACTTGCGTCCGTAAAACGACGACAGCGAAAACGACCGTGACCGAATATTTCACCGCCAACTACCATAACAACTTTATAAACACGTTATTTGCATTGTGTTCTTTCAAAGAATTGTAAACCATTTGTTGCCGTGCAGGTATGACAGTCATCGTTCAGAATACTGTGAAAGAGTTTCAAAAAGTCAAATTTCAGAAGCGTTTCAAAATCTAACAGAAACGAAAACTAATTAACATTGTAACAAAGCATTTGGTCCCGAGTCGAATGACGGGTTAATGCTTAAATTATATCGTGATTTGTTGGCGATTTTTTGAAAGTTAAGGAAACGTCAAACATTTGAAGTTACTGTTGTCTCAAAATAGTGGCATAGAACATTCGGTCACATTGTCAACGGATTCGCACACAAGTCGAGGATCCGGTAGGGGACATCTACATTGCCCGCGAAGACGAATCGGGCATTTAGATATCATATTCATAATCTTAATCACTAAATATTAAAACTACAGTTGCAGTGAAAGGTTTGATCTGGTACATTCATAGTATAAACTATAAAAAGAAATGGCAACTCACTTGTGAATACTGACAAATGCCGTTGTGGAAACACAACCTTGAGACATTGCTTCAAATATAATCGAAGCATCCAAACGGCTCAGACCTGATCCCCCGAATTTTTCATTACAGTAAATTGCACCAAATCCCAAGGCAGCAGCTTTCCTCATGGCATCCACTGGGAATGATTCCTATACAAAAACAATAAAAACGAACATATAACAATATGACTTCAAATTATCCATGTCAGAACGGAAAAGACAAGACACGTAGTCTAAAGTATCATTAAATTAATCAATTTTACCTTCTCGTCCCAAACGGCCATATTAGGAGCCATTTCATTTTTAGCAAAATCCTGTGCTACCTTTTGAATTTGAACTTGTTCTTCATTAAGTCCTGCTGAGGCTGTGTTTTGTAAAAAATAATAATCATATTAGTAATTAGTACGTTCTTTCAAATCTAAATAAAATTATAATAATTATTAATGTACATATTTTTTTATATTGACAATTCTTACGATCAAAACTAGTAGCAGTAGTTAAATCAATGCTGTCCGTTGAATAGTTTTGGAATCTTCTATTGGTATCATATTTTTGAAAATTTAACCAACGATTTTCTAAAGTTTGCCTAAAATAACGAGATACTGGTCTACAGTATAGCAAATTCTTAAAACTCATTGCGAATTTAATGAAATCAATTAAATGATGATGATGTTGACTTAACAGTAAAATATTTAATAAAATTGACTTCAATATTAAGTACTTTTTATTTAAATAGAAAAAGTGACACCTTACACTACACCATACAATTTACACAGCTTTTCATTGGGACGAGAAACCAGAATGATGAATTTAAATCATATGATCACACTGCTAATGCTCGGCTCACTTGCCGACTCGCACTCGTGCTTCAGTCTCGCTGCGTCCGTGTCCTTGTCGGCTTTTTTGCTTTCATCAAGTAAGTTCATACACCATGCAATGCAATAGGCAAAACAAAAGAGAAAGATGAAAGAAAAGCAAAAGAGAAATCTCCAAACGTATTTAATATGAAAACCGATTCGATAAAACCGAACTCGGATTGCAATACGAACGTGACCCGGTGCCGCTACCAAGCGTCTCAAGATGCTATAAAGTCAGAATTCTAAAATGAAAACGACTATGTTAACAGCATTTTATTTTTTAAAAATCGATTTTTTAAAAACTTTTCAATGCATTTTTCAGGTTTATTAAAAAAAACCTGTATTTCACACGGTACCATAATAGTCTCATTGTACGTTTGCATTTTGAATTTGGAAACGGTGGCAGCATTTTTTGAAATCGGGTTTATTTTGCTTTTTTCGGGTATTTTTAGAGTTTGTTGAACACCCCGTATGTCTGCAGGTACCAGGGTCGCATAGTCGCATTGTGTCTACGCCCTACATTATAAACTTGCAAAGGTTGCAACATTTTTTAAAAATCGGGTTTTTAAAGTTTGTTCCGGGTATTTTCGGGTTTATTTGAAACCCCGTATTGTAACCGGCACCAGGGTCTCATTATCATATCCGCCTACATTCTTAATTTGGGTTCAATCCGTACATTATCAAAAAACGACAGTTTTGTACTTTTATTTTTTAATCACAATGAACGTAACGTACAGTTTAAACGTTTAAATTGTCATTCGAGTCATTTTCATTTTATATATTTCCTGCCACATCTCATTTCATGTCAGGTAAAAGTAATTCTTGGATGACGTCATCCGATTGAGGATAAAAAAATTGCCTACGAAGTCTGAAGTCTGAACTGTTTAGAACCTGTTCGTTCCTGTCCGAAGACAATGAGAGAAAATAGCATGCAATCTTAAAATACCTATTTCTGTTCAAGTAT
>JABASF010000594.1:0-36490 GCA_019776145.1 Harlomillsia oculata
CATTCCTTTCTCCCCCAAAAGAGATCATATGAAAAAAAACTACACACACATCACGGAACGAAAAAAAGGTTTCTAGACGATTCCAAAGGTTACTATACTATACGTTTTTTCTTGTACACATATCGCCCTGAGCGTAGGAGCGCCGGAGCATCTTCGTTGTCGTACTGTACTTCTCCTAACGTACAAAACTACTGTCTTCTTCTGTCGGCATTCCACTTAGGACCAACGACTCGCGGTTTTTCCCCATCCTCAAAAAGATATATGCTCGTGGATCGAGAAGAAGAAAGCTTTCCCCAAAGTGCACTCCCGACTCATCCAAAAGAGTTTCTCAGGGAAAGCCAAAAAGCAAAGGTGCTAGTGCCATGGAAAGTCTGCAGAATCAAAGTGGACTTTTCACCAAAACCAGAAGAGAGAAAGTGGAGAAAGCATCCAAAACCACAACCTTTTATACTTCACTTGCACTGCCTCACAACATAAACTGTATGCCAAGGAACAAGAAAAAAACGTATAGTATAGTAACCTTTGGAATCGTCTAGAAACCTTTTTTTCGTTCCGTGATGTGTGTGTAGTTTTTTTTCATATGATCTCTTTTGGGGGAGAAAGGAATGAAGGGAGACAAGAAGCGGGTTAAGATCACTGGCTTCTGTTCTTGAGGATTTTTTTAGTTGATGGTTTGTTCCAATGTGAGAGAGGAAGACAAGGACGAGAAAATGTACTGGGAAGGGAGTATTTTATGAGGTTTTCCTTCGTGAAAAATGTAGACGGCGGAAACGGTGGAAGCGATTGTCTTGCAATTGATGGAGAAGCAAAGACTTGCTCGACAAACGGTACCGACTGCTTCGGATTCTTTAGTCCCGGTGACTGCCAACAATTCCAATACCACTGTGAACAATGCCACTACCTCCGGGATGGTGAATGGAAATTTAACCACGGCTTCCGGTTCTGGACCAGCTGTAGGATCCAATGTCAATCCGAGGTTGTCGTCTTCGTCGTCTTCTTCGTCCTCTTTGGTGCAAATGTCCAACATTCCTGCTAATGCTGTTTCAGCACAGAGTTTGGTCCCTGGACAACAACCAACGCCGCATACTCAAGTTGGACCTAATAATCCTTCAAGTTCTTCTGCAAGTGGGGTACCTTCGCATCCTCCAGGTCCAGGACAACCTTCTGCTCAGCAGGAAAGTCAACAACAGCAACAACCGCAACAACATCATCCTCAAAATGGAAGGATCGCTACTATGAATTTGAATGCGACTACATCCAACGGATCAACACCTGACAGACCTTTTGTTCTCAATTTGTCTCAGTTTCAAACGGCGGGAGGTCTCATCATTCTCAATGGCAAACCGGCAGCAGCTGCTGCAGCCGCGGCCGCTCAAACTACAACTGTCACAGCACAAAGCCAGCATCAACATCATACTTCAATGACTACCGTGCAAAATATCAAGTAAACTATATTAGTAGAATGTTGTGTATTTTAGTATTATGCCATTACGCACCTCCTTTCCACAAAGCTTAAATTTCTCATTTTTTGTTGCGTGTTGTTTCTTTTTAGTACTAACAGCACGACGGTGACGATCAACACTCGCCGCCTCTCTTATGGATATCCAAAATGCGAACGTCAGTGGTGAATCTTCAAGTAGCACAGCCACAGCTACCATTTCAAACTCCACAAACCATACACTTTTCATTCATCAACATCAACAGCAGCATTTCGCTACTTCACTGGCCACGAAAGTGACTCAGTCGCAAACGATGCAGCAACATTCGACTCAGCATCATCACGTATCGCCTCCCCAGCCTAGCGGGCACCATGCTCCACAACACGTTGTTCATCACGGCGGTGGTCCAAACCACGTAGGACATGGTCATGGGCGAGCTCATGTCGTTCAACCTTCTGAATCAACCCAACAACAGCAACCAACCCAAAATCAAGCACAGCAATACTTTCATCAGGAAACCCTCGATATGTCTCATGAAGATATTCAGCAAACACTCTCTGCCAATATGACCATTGGTGACACGTCCGTCGACCTCGAGCCTATGTCACCTTCAGCTGACGATGTGTTTGTCAACCTGGACGCTTTTGACATCCTGGCCGACTTGTCTGATGACTTGGATCATCATCACGGCGGGACACTCATGGGCTCAATTGAGAAGAACACTATCGTCGACATTAATCCAGAATGGGCCTATTCCGAGGTAAAAAAAATTGCAATGTCACGTACAATAATTTATGCATAACGAAGCAATAACCAATTTTAAATAGAGAGAAGAAATCAGGCTTACAGCTTACACGTTTAGCAGAAGCTATAGAAGCTAAAAAACTGATAAAAATCCGAACATTATTTCGTAAAGCTGTGTTCCGAAATTGGGTGTTCGTGCCGCTGAAAATTGTTCTGTCCATTTTTGGTATTCCATTACGGTTTGCCATGATTTGTTCGTGAAATGACTTGGCTATTAACTCAGTGTATATTCACCTTTTATTCCTAATTGTATCCATCGACTTTTCGAAAAACCTTCAAGTTAAGACGGATTGATGATTGCGATTCACATTTTGATTATCTGATGGACATCATAGTGTATATACTAAAAGGACGCCTTTCTTGTAGCGGTGCGTATACGAAATGGTAGCGAAACGAAATGATGATACCATTTTATAAGAGTAGTAATATGATTCTGAAATAGTAGAAGGGGTGAAATCGGATTGGACAAAAAGCGACAGACGCAGAATTTGAGTGAATTGAACGAAATAAAATGCATATCTGTTCTACGATGAGACTGACAATAATGTTAAATGGTCATTCCACAGGGTGGTACCAAGATATTGATAGTGGGTCAGTTCCACAACCCGCATTGGGACTATTCGGTGCATTTCGGTGATCTCCCGGTTCCTGCTGTCTACGTCCAAGTCGGCGTGCTCAAGTGCTTCTGCCCACGTAAGTCAAATTGTATACCATTACATTACATAGGCAAATCCGTTCTTGTTTTCAGAGTGTTTTGGTATGCAAGTGTGCGTCTTTCACAATGACTTTAGCTTAATGAAACTAACATAAAATTAATTACAACCCACGTCTTAAGTCCTAACTAATTACAAAAAGCTGGATCTACTCCTGCCATTTCCAATTGGAGCACTATACTATTACATTTTAAAAAACGGGGTCAAATGTCAAATAGACCAGGCCACAAATTGTCCCCTGAAAAGTTGGCCTGATAGATTTATTATGCAGAGAAAGAAAACAAGAGTGAAAATTTTCTGCTTCTCGTAAGCAAACGTCACCATTCCTAAGGTTTTTCGTATGCAAAGTGCAAGGGGCGGAAGTCAGTATGAAATACTGAAACACACCCGGGTCACAAGGAATCTGCGGCGTTGTGGCTAACGACGGAACGGACTTTGCAGGAAGCATACGAAAATAGTCAAAAAGACACATTTTTTGTTCAGAAAAAAACCAACTCAGCGTCGTCATGTCACATATAGTCCCTCATGTCCGTTTGTTTTTAACGAAAGCGACGTCGTTCGAGAACACAAAGAGAATCTGTGACGAGATGTTGTTTCTTCTCTAGTAACTAGGAAAATGCTCGTTTGACCATGTTTGTTTCCTCTCACAGGTTAATTTTGATTCATAGTCTTGCTTTTTTTCGACATTTTTTCTTCAGTTTCAGACAAAGCACACTTGAGGAATTCATGATGAATGTTCCTTTTGCTCATACGGGGGCATTTTCTGGCCTGTCTCACGTTTGTGTTACGTGCGGTGATGATGATCCGAGGACAGTCCTATAGTCCGTTTCTTTGTGCATGCATGCGGAATGCAGTTACCGAATTTTTAGTGAGAACCGGTTTAAACGCTAAAATTATAAAAATAGCACGAACTTGTGGAAAAATCTGAAAGAAAAGCCCTTCTTCCTATTATTATGTAGTTGAGCGTGTAAGGAAAAGCTTTAGTTTTTATTTGAGAGAAAAAAGGACTTGACATTCTTTGAACCTTGAATTATGTACAAAAGACAGTCGACAGTTTCCTTCGTCGTCGTCTGATTTTTCTTCAAGTCTGTCAAGTAAATGAGGTTGAGAGTGTCATGCCCTTTTCTCCTCTGTCTCTGTCACTCTCGAATGACTCTTCATATTTCGTAGCGTCGCGACGGATTTCCTTCTATTCCTCTTTTATTTCCTAGCATTTAATCAGAAGAATTCAACTTACTCTACGCTTTGTATCCTCTAATTTGATTAATTTTCTTTGTCATTGAGTGTTGACAGGCCCATTTTCACTCTACAATAATTAAGAGTAGCAAATAATAAAATTTCGCGGGTGATTTGTTCATTAAGCGTACATTTCTCACTGTATATTTTCCCTTTTTTGAGAGAAAGTGCAATTGTCTGTGTTATTTTCTCAAGTTTTTTTTCTATTTTAGGAATATAACTATATAAAAGAATAGGAAAACGGTGTACTAGTATTTATAAGTTAGATACTTATATTGCAGTATGTATAGTACGTCTGGTCGGTCTGGTACTATAAAAATCCAGTGTGGAATGGCCCTTGCAGCCGTCGTCGTTGAGGAGAATACCAATTGAAGATTTGTTCTGGATTCATTTCTTTCATTTTCACCCGGTTTGCTTTTGCTCCGTTCCGAATGGCTCCATGAACTACCCGGGTAACCTTCGGTAGCATTTTGGATGGAGGGAAAAGTAATGTGGGGAAATGTGGTGTACAGCTTGTGACGGCTTGTGAGAGTCGAGTCAAGTCGACCTTCTGCCCAAAGTCACTATTATGGATAACGATGAGAAAACTTTGTCCAGGGAAACATGCCAGGGCCAAAAATCCCTTCGGCTTTTTCATTCTCTGTCGAAAATCGTAAAGCGAAACTGCCTTTTCTTCTTCTGGATCTCTCTAAAACCTGTTTTTGTTTTGATTGCATTTGCATTTAATTGCCAAGCGAGTCTTTTCCCATAGGAATGAATACAATCCAATCATATAAATAAGTCGGAATCCTGAAGCTACTGCTCGTATTGCGTTATGCTGTGTGTTGTGACTGTTGTGTATCCAGTATCCCACTTTTCACTTCTATACTCTTTACGTTACAATACAACATCATAAAATGATAGCTAAAATAATTCGAATTTTGAGCAAAAGTTCTTATAAATTGATACTTTTGAAAATTGTTTACACCAGGTTAAGAAACGCGGACACGATGAAAATTTCTATTTTCTTGATAGTAAATTCTTCAAGTGTTGTTGTTTTCTTTTGGAACGTGAAGTGATGATGATGAAGATGATTCGAAAGAGATTTTTTTAGATTAGTTCCCCTTGAGGATTTCCCCCTTCATGGAAGAAAGCGTATTACATAACATCCTTTCTGATTGGAGATGATCGGGAAAAAACTGTAGGGAGTGTGAGAAAAATCTCAAAAAATCGATTTTTTTCTGACGTTTCCCCAGAGTGCGTATCTGGGAAGTCTGTCGGATGAAATCTCTTCATCTTTCACGTTGCACACTCACCTTATTAAGCATTATTATTATACCTCGAAATGCTCACATAAGAACCAGACAAATATGATCCGATGGGAAAAACTGCTTACACAACATCAGCGCGATGGATCTGACAGATACGATGAGCATTGAAGAAAGAACTAGCAGACCGCACTTTTCTGGGTTTTGACGGGCATTTTCTTTTACAGCCAGGGAGTTTTCTGAACCTTGTACACTTGTACTATTTCTATACTTGATTCAGTGTTTGAAAATAGTTTTTTTCAAGTCGTACAATTAAAATTTGATTTTAAAAAATGATATTTTTTATTGGAAGCATGAAGCATGACTGTGAATTTTTTAAGCAAAGTGTTTGTCTGTTCGCCACGACAGCGCACACGTTTTATTATATAAAAATGGTGACAAAGAAACGAGAAAATGCGAAAGATGCGTTCGTGCCACACCTTCAACGTAAAAGCATATTCCAAGTGGTAAGACGGTAAGAGCCAATGTTCATGGATGTAATCTTCTTTTCCCTCCTCAAGATGAATGTCGATGTTCACTCAGCCAGTGGAAATTGAAAAGTGTGTGTGTGAACGAAAAAAGCCTAGTTTCGACGTACTATTATAGTTGTCGACATTTTCTCTTTTAAAGTTACAGGAGCCTAGAGCTTCTTTGTCAAATCACCAAAATATGGGTTTTGTCACCTTATACCTTATTCTTACCGAGCTCCATGTTTCACACGACCAACGCATTTAAAGTTACAGGAGCCTAGAGCTTCTTTGTCAAATCACCAAAATATGGGTTTTGTCACCTTATACCTTATTCTTACCGAGCTCCACGTTTCACGCGACCAAGGCAGTTATGTCAGGAATTGAAATGGCAGTGTGTATTAAATGAGTCACTTTTTGCACGTAAAGGAATAGCAAAAAGATGAACGGATGAACATCAATTTTTGCGATTTTTTGTATTTACTGATAGTTATTTTATGTATTATTCTAGCTCACAGCCCGGGTTTGGTTCCGATTCGGGTTTTCTCGAATGGAAAACAGATCTCGAGTAATTCCATGGTATTCGAGTACAAAGCAGACTTGCGGCTCAACTTAGTTCCGGTTCCACCATCGGATACTTCCTTGAAACTGTGTCTCATTCATCGGATGGAGTGTTTGGAAAAGTGTTTCCGGAATTTTAAGGTAAGTTCAAAAAGCATTAAGAAAATTTACTCTGGCAGAACATTTTTCAAAAAAATGTAAAGTGTTGTCTCAAATCGTAACAATAATAATCTTCGGAAAAATTATTCGAGGCTACAGTTTATGAAGATTTTAGATTTAAAACGGAAAAAACAGAAAAGGAAGTTAGAGAGATTTTGCTTTTGTGCTATCTAATTTCCCGAAGTTGTCATAATCTGTAAATTTACGATGGGCGTGTGATGATGATGATTTATGCACTTGACGCTTTTATTCATGTTTCCAAGTTATTTATGTTTTATTTATGCATTTCACACTGCTGGCTATCCCATGGCTTCATGCCCGGGTATCCTATCACAAATTCCTTTCCCGAAACCCCGGTCTAATCTCACTTTTAACCTTTTCCACTTCCTGAGAGAGAGAAAAGCAAAGAGGAGAGCATTCGCTTTTGCTTTCTCTCCTCGTCGTTTTTGCTCAGATTTCTCACTCGCAGAAAAGTAAGTAGAAGTGCTTTGACAAATTTATCATTTGCTAAAATGCTTCTTCCGATTGGGAAGGAGGAAAACGTAATTTCCTCGTAATTTGTCGTGTGTTGTATTGTAAATCATTTTCTGTTTTTTGGCCTCACGAGAAAGGGCACGAGTTACGACATCACAAAGCTCTAAACAAAGTAGACACACGTTCTTTTCTGTCCATTTTGTGAATTTGTTCCAAAATTATTGTTCAATTATTACGTGCCAAAACATTGGGAAAACCGAATTTATTAAGCTTTTTTGCATTTTTTGTGAAATACGTGAAAGCATGTAGCTTTCCAGTTTCCTTAATCTTGTCGTATGTTTTACGAGATTCAGAATTCCAAAAAATCTGTTATGCAAGTTTCGGGTACTTTCTGGACAAAAAATGATTTCCCTTTACTTTTTTCATTTCTTTTTTGTTTGCGTAAAATGAAAATTCTCAAGGATTCATGAGGGACAACACATGTGTGACTGAAAGAAAAGATGCGATAATAAACTAGGCTCAAGGGTTCAATTTCAGACTTTGTTGGCGTAAGGGATAAGAAAGTGAGAAAAGATGGCATCTGCGTCCAAAATCGACCCATAGACTCAATCAAAGTCATATCTTCTTCTTTTCTCCTTCTGTTCTTCTTGTCGAGACGAATTGGTCAAAATTGACACAAGTCCTGGAATAATTTGACAGGATTTTGCCAACCATGACCGCCGCCCATGAGAAAAAAAGATTTGGTGAAAGAATAGAACGACGAGAAGTAAAAAAAAATGAAAGACAGAGAAGGAAGAAAAGTCCATAAGCAAACCATAAATTTTTGCTCGTGTCACACTCAATGGATTTGGATGAAAAGAGCCCATTCGACTACTAAATTCTTTCTCTCCCTCTTCGCATTTTTTACACAAGGCAAAGAAAGAGAAACAGAAAACAAACATGCCGGGACTTTTTCCCAAAGACTCTCACTCAAACTGACTTATTTTCCGAATCGGGTAGTATCATAGCCTCGTCTCATAGCACAATACCGGGAATGTAAGACTCGTCCGTTTGTTTTTTGCGTGTGTTGTGTGCGTCCCTTTTGTTTGTATTTTGTCTCCTTTGTATTACAACTTATAACTATAGCGCTTAGAAAAAAATATGTAACACTACATACAGTTTGAACATTTCCCTTTCGGCACAGTTGAGTAGTGCCAGTGCCACCACACTTAGTTTGCGATTCTGAAGACTACGATAGTAGTAGTATAGTTCAGTACATATTTCCTCTCAGTCAGTCGCTCCGAATCGGGAGTTTGTCTGTTGAGAAACGGAGTCTCAAAAACGCCAATGTGAAGTGAAGCCCTTTGACTTTTGGCAGCCGTTTGAATTTTTTGGCTTTTCTTTTTCTGTCTTTTTTCTCAATTCCTTCTGCTTCTTCTTTTTCAGTATATGCTTTCTTCGTATAGTCTAGTACAATCCAAACTAACTACTACAACTTGGTCCTTTTTGCTCCGACTATATTTTACGGTCCATTTCATCCTTTCCAATAATATTTTCAAGTTCTCTACACACACTCACATCACATTCGTCCCTATGTTCCGTCCAGAAGAAAATACGTTCTCGTCCGAATACATATTACTATATAAGGTTGTATGTTAGGTTTGTTCTCCAGGAAAAACCGCATGGTGAAAATGCTCAACTGCTACGTGTCAGCAGTGAAAATGCCAAGATAGACTTAATATGCTCTAAACACTGCCACACAAGTTCAACCTCTTTCGGTCTTTCTCTCTCTCTCTCTCTTTTTTGGCATGTGTCTTTGCCATGTGGATCCACTCGCTTTGAATATACGAGGATGAAGAACCCCTTTCACCACGTTCCTATTTATTTCCTCCCATCAACCATTATACTTCGTCCAACGTTCCTTTTTGCAATCTATGGATTTCCTACCAAACTCAATCTCCTCTCGTCCATGCAACCGGAAAAAATATCGAGCTGAGGAATCGTTAAAAAAAGAAAATCTCGGTCTTTTCTGTACCTCCTCCTTTTCTTTATGCTTTTTTATATGCTCTATCTTCAAAAAAAAAGTTGTAAACAACGATTTCGGCTTCAATCGTCTAAAAAATGTGACAGGTACACTTTTCTTTCAGTATATTCTTATTTTCTTATGTACGTTTATTTCCTACGAAAAGGAGTGCCCTGCCCTGCACCCAGGACCGATTTTGAAACTGTATCATCATAAATTACATTTTTACGGATTTTTGGCCTATATAATAATATTGATCACTTAATGTTGTGGGTCAGTTATTGGAGTTCGTATTCTTCTTCTTCGTAATCTTCACCTGAATCATCCTCATCAACACTTTCTCCAGATTCCTCTTCCTCTGATTCATCCTCATCGACACTTTCTCCAGAGTCTTCTTCATACTGATTCATCCTCATTGGCACTTTCTCCAGAGTCTTCTTCATCTAATTCATCCTCATCGATACTTTCTCCAGATTCTTCTTCATCTGATTCATCCTCATCAAATATGAAGCGATCGTCATTCTCTTCAATCGCCCATGCAAACTTGTCCCGCAATGATTTTGAGAACACTTTGCTAATTGCGATGCCATGGTTCTGACACCATGCAACTGTAATTCTGGGATCGATGTAGTTCTTCTTAGATGTCAACAAAGACACGCTGTTATTATCCTTATTCTTGTTGGCTTTTTGATGGTTACAGAGTAAAGCAACTTCTGTATTGGCTGCTTTGTAATGTTCAATCTTGGTTTTACTACTACAATTTTTGGGTGTCTTTGCCAATTCTTCTTCTAACTTTCTTGACGCGTGATACGTCCGGAACACTTTGGCTGTCAGTTTGAGGCCAGGTACAATCGTTTTCAAGTAGCTGTTGAGATTGGATGGCTAAAAGTATCAAAGCATTCACAGTTTGTACTTTATATCAAGCTGTTTGAACAATTTACGATAGGTCATTGTTTAATTTTAATTACTGTTAATTCGCTAAATATAGAATCTCCAGCACTGGCTTGACTTTGAAGCTTTTTTATAATGATGAAAACATTGGGCGGCACGGGCGCTGTTTTATTGAATCGAATCGAATCTTTACCCAAGAAATCAAATGTGACTTCGGTCGTTCCATTTTTTGTTTTTGTCAGTTTGATATGTTGTTTTCGCAAGGAACAGCATCCGACGGTATCGGCTGTATCTCTTCCTTTTTCATTACCAACCCTCAGGGCGAACTGAGACGAACAAGGTACAACGGACTAGTTAAACATACAGTTTAAATATAGATTCGATTCGGTTGGTTTTAAAATGCTTACATTGTCAATGAGGTAAAGTGCGAGGCCCCGTTGCTGTTCCTTCAAGACCTGTGATCTCATGTCCTTATCGTAAATCGCACGAACTTTGTCAATATAGTATCCCAATTGTCTCGCCGTTTCGAATTTTTTCTTTTCACGTTGAACGGATAACGTGGATTCCGGATTGAGCCCAATGTACTTCAATTGACCAAGCACATTGTCTTTCCAATGGACCAGCCAAGACACTGTATTGTCGTGACGAACTTCCTTCCAATTGTGACCTTCAGGCGCATCAGGGATACTTGAAGGACTGCAGTTGATGACAATATCCTCTGGGTTGATTCGATCTTTCAAACATCCAGATTTTGGATGGTCCCCACGACCCCAAAAAATTCCTGGTGGAGGAAGTTTGAAGTTCGTAATTTTTTCTTCGCGTCCGTTCCACGTGCAGTATCCATATTCTTTTTGAATTCTTTCTGCTTCCTGTTTCTTTTGCGTTTTCTCTGTTGTACTTAACTCTGGTTTCTTCAGTTGCTTAAAGTGACGAACAATTCCGGCGAAATTGCAGCGAGATAAAGATTTAATACGTCCTTTCTCCTTCTCTGTCATTTGCTTTCTCCAATCCTATTTTAAGGAATTTAGAATTGTGTAATATAATTTGCATTCAGTGCCGTTTTTTTGGAATTTCAATATCGCTACATTACATTAAAAAAGTTTTCTTTAAATCCGGGACTCATTGCACGTTCACGTGCTAATTCTTTTGCATAAAACCCGGCAGCTTCTTCAGCATTTGAGGAGAGAACAATTTTACTGCTGCTGTATTCCAATTTAACATTTTTCGGCCAGCGTTCATAAGGAGGTGCAAAATAAGGACCGTTGTGTTCAAGGGTTCTCCAAGTCATGACGGATCCTGATGAGTTTGCCTTTACCTGAGCTGAGGTTGACTTTTGACCTTTAGTTGCGAGTTTTTCGACTGGGGATTCGGATCGAGTTCGTTTCGCAGTACGTGCATGTTTCATTTGTTTAGGCATATTTTTAGCTGAAGAAAATATTTTTAACGCAGGGATTACTAATATGTTTGCTGCTACTTTCTGTTTGGCCAATTCGAATTTGGTTTGGTTGAAATTGAGAGAAGGAGGGGTTTGGTTTATTAGGTGCTGTTGCTGTGTGATCTGGTTTTGATTGTTATTGGATCAGGCAAAAAAGGTATCCATGGGAAAAAGAATCCTGAGAGAGACTGGACAAGACGTACGCGTCTGTTTGCGTAGGGGATAGTAGATTATTGTGTGGAAAAGTAATTTAGGGAAGAGATTGGAGAGGAGAGTGAGCTAAAAGGGTTTTATAATGATCTTTCTCTCCTTTGTTGTAAAAGGGACGAGATTTTGAGACTATAGGAGAGTGAAAATAAGAAAAGCGACGAAAAAGTTTGAAGTGAACAAAGTGATAGGAAGTGAACATGAGTGCCGTTGCCACTCGTGCTAGGGATTTGCAGTGTTTTCCAGGTCGTAAGAAAGAAGGGAAAGGGAGACAAGTGGAATGAAGGATTTATGAGAATTTCTCCAGTTCGACTGGAACTTGGAGTTGATTGAGACAACACTGTTCCAAAAAAGAGAGAAAGAAAGTGGAAATTTATGTGAAATGTAACCAGACGTATTTTTTTCACTGTGTGCCATGCCGTTTGTTTGCAGAGTGATTTGTTCGGAGTGCGATCCCTGGAAGAGTGTGCGGTGAAGATTTGTGTCGAAATGATGGCTCAAGAGTGGACAGTACGATCACTGGACAATTCATGCCATCCTTGTGACCGAGGGATGACTTTGTTACATCTCGCAGCCGCCTTGGGCTACACGCGTCTTGTCTTCACACTCATTCAATGGAAACGAGAGAATCCTTCCGACATTCTCGACGTGGAGGTCAACTCACTCAGAACTGATGACTTTGGCTTCATCCCACTCGTGAGTTTTTTTTTCACAGTATGATAGTAACTTTACCAACCAAACGCAAAAAGCCCGATCCCTGTTTTTTCTCTTTTCTTATGCTTACGTCTTAGTCCACTTACTGCTTATATCCAAATGTTCATTTTCCATTCTGAACAATGCTAGAGAGCAAATTTTCTTTAGTACCATCAACCATCACCAACCAACGGTTTTCTCCAGATACCAACGAGAAAAAGAATATCGTCGCCTTGGCCTAGTCACCCGAAACCCGAAATGACTCTTGGTCGTTTGCAATATGTCCTTTGCACACACACACAGAGAAAGCGAGTCAGAGAAAAGTATTAGAAATGCGCTCTCACAGTAGTACGTACGTACGAAAATATAAAGCTTTTTGGTCCTTTTTGAGCCTTTGCCAAGTTATATCTTACGAGATGACGTCGTCATCGTCCCTCAAAGCCAAAAAATGTTCGTCGAATCCGCCATGTTGTTTTTGTGATTTAGACAGAATAAAACGAACGAAAAAAAGATTTAAATGCATTTGATCGCGATCTTCTGAAAACCAAACTCCCACACGTATGAACACTAGCTTTGCTACACCAGATTTTTGAGATGAAATGGATGAGAAAACCACAAAAATATTTTGTCCTATGTGCGGTGACAACAACGGCGAGTCAAGTGTCATTTGTGATGTGGACGATTTGTCCAACTTTATTTCCACTCGAGCAAGCAAATATTAGAAAATGTCACATTGTGTCTTTTGTGAAATGGCACACTCGACTGAGTTTTGGATAGGTTTTCTACATTTGCCCGCACACAGTGAACAACATGTTTACACATGATCATCCGTTTTTGGACACAGAACCTCAAATTCTTGCCAATAATCTCCGTCCGATGTGACCAGTCAAGTGGGGCGATGAAGGACTTTGGAATGTAACGATGTCGTTCCCCAACTATCTATTGAAACAGATAGGGACAAACGACCGAAATGTTAACGTTCAATGGGAATGAGTTTGGTTTTTCGTCGTTGTCGTCCCGACAAAATGTACTAATATAAGGCAAATTGTCTTGGAATAACACACAAAGAACGCAGCAACAACGGTGGAATTAAAACGGGAGAACATTAAACTTTGACATTACCCGGGCGTTTTGTCGGTTTTACTCTCACAGTATCATTCCACGTCGTTGTTTTTCCGTACTTGGTTCTTCTAACTATAACACATGAATTTTCGGTCTGGTTGGTTGTTCGGGTCGGGTGTGTCCACGTCCGCTGACTTTCCCAGAGCTTTTTTTTTTTAGATCTAATGGCTTTCCTTTTGTGACAGAATCCGCTTTTAATTGCAAAAGATTCCCTCTCTATAAGTTTGTACTAATAGAAAAGACTAGCAAAAAATTTGGTATAGTAAGCTATGGTATTTGCTCTGTGTTACATAGGAAAAAGTTGAGTTTGAGTTGAGTCCACTTGTAAAACTGAAGTGTTTGTTGTTGTTCGTGGATTTTTTTTCCGGTTTTTGCGGTGGCGGCGGGTTGTTCGGGACAGATGTGGTGTGCTCGTTATGGACATTTGGAATGTGGCATAATATTGGCCCAGTGGAGTCCAGAGTCGTTGCAGAAACGAGACAGCGATGGACTCAACACTGCACAAATTGCTGTGGCTGGAGGCTTCGTCAAGTTTGCTTCCGAGTTGGAAAAAATCCAAGCGAGTCGAACGGCTCTCCTCCCGACTTTTTCTCCAAGTCTCCAAGTCCTGGACAATGAAGACTTCTCCATGTGTAAGTTGTATGCCTTTTCCCTACAGCCGTTTCTAACATTGAAAATAAGTATAAAAGGAGATGTGAAGGGTATAAAAAGATGTTGACTATAAGGATTACTACACACATATATATTTTTTCCTCTTTTTCTTCTACTTACTACTACTTCTTCGTCTTTAACTTGGTCTTTTCTCTCTTCTTCTTTTCTCCTTCGACATTGACTCGAGGGAACACTCGTGAAATCTCGCCTAGTGTCGATTATACGCTCTATTTGTATTAATCGTCTTTGGACTGTTCTTTTTTTCAATGTTTGCTCTTCCAGCACATTTCGGACGATTTCACAGATCTTCGTGTAGCAGGTCGGACGATTTTGGATTAAAAGGTGTGTGCACTCCGTTTCTTTACTACTTTCCTATAGTTTTCTACAGTGTTTACCATGTTTTGTTGAACTTGGTTGTTCAAACTTAATTCGATGATGAAAGTGAAAGGATGGTCAAGAAAACCGGTGACTTTAATCGAATTCCTTTTTTATAGACTGCTTCTTCGGAACGCCCGAAACAACCCTGGAGCTTTCCATTCCAACCGAGGAAGAGTCACGTGTTCTTACATTGGCTGAACAGATCATTGCTGCTATGCCAGAAAGAATTAAGGTCACATACTACATTTGAAATATTATTGGACACTTCGTTTCAAAAAACGTGATGACATTTTAAGAGCATAGGTGTTACTCATTTGAAACAACGTGTTACATTTGTTTATTTCTACAGAAGGAAAGTAGCGAAGAGATGTCACCTTGTGAATCTCACGATTCCTCGTCAATTATGAGTAGTGACCCGTCAGAACAGGCGGACTTGAGTTTCGATTTTTCCGATAGGAACTACAGGTAAAAGTAGCTTGTTGTACAAATTCTTTCGAATATTACTATACGGAAAACAAAAGCGCAGTCAGACAAAGCAAGACGTGGAGACAAAAAATCGAGATTTTTGTATCACGTTTTGTGTGACACACGCGAATCGTTAAATTGACGACGTACTTTCGTACTAATTTCCTAATTGGATTTTTGTTTGGATACATATTTAGGTACTACGACAGCGGAACGCCATGTTCGAGTCTGAGCCCTTCGTCGAGTTGCTTACAAAGTCCATGTTCTTCCTCGTTCACTGTGGACTCCCCGCAGCCCACCACTGCCGACTTTTGTGAATTTCTTCAAGCATCTGCCTTTGAGAAAGATTTCTCCAATTTGACTCTATCCGGTGAGACATTTAAAATTTGAATGAATGTTCCCACAGGAAATGAATGAAATGAACAGTACTATAGCTGCTATAATTTCCAAAAATCTGATTTCCGTATGTTTTTTCATGAGGGGATATGTTGTAATGTTTTATGTAGACCGAGAACAACTTGAGTTGTACGAAGCCGCGAAAGTGATTCAAAAGGCCTACCGATCATACAAAGGTCGGAAGAAACTCGAAGAGGAAGAAAAGGAGAAAGCAGCTGCCGTGATCATCCAGAATTACTACCGACGTTACAAACAAGTAATTTCATTTCCTCTTGCACTTTTCCCTTCTACTCTTACTGTGTGACTCTGTGACATGTTTCCCTTTGTGAATACTCTCTCTGAATACATGTATACGAAATACAAGTATTCCGGAAATGGTGTGTAAGACGCAGCGGTTTGTTTTGTAGAAACTCTGCTATTATGTACCCAAATACTTCCTCAAGCAAATGATGAATTAGTCCTTCGTCCTTCCCCGAAGCGAAAAAAGTGCACATGGAACGATAGGAGGAAAAAAAACAATTTTAATGAGATTTCTCTCTAGAAGATGTTTGTTTTTGTTTCCTTTTGTTACAGTACGCGTACCTGAGACAAGTGACTCAAGCAGCTCTCGTGATCCAGAATCAATACCGAAACTACTGTGAGAACAAGAGATTCAAGAAGTCACAAGAGAGTGAGTCCTCAAGAATAGCTTCAGGAGCAACATCTTTCCTGTTTCGTGACTCCAACAATTCTTCTTCCAATAGTAATGCCCAGTCCCAGTCTATTTTGTAAGTTTTCTTTATTTTCACCACACGAGTTTTTGTTTTCTCTCCTTTCCCATTTTCTCTTTTCAGAAGGTGTAAAAACTTGTTTTTTCCTGTCTAACACACAAAGTACAACAGGTTTTTGGCGTGTACTTTATTATGTGTGTTTCCTTTCTCTATTTGTATTGCGTAATTTGTTGTTATGTTTTTCTGATTTTCCGGTTAAAGGCTTTAAAATATTCTCATCTCGTTCAAAAAATCTTACTTCGTTTATAAAGATTAATTTTTCCAAAACTTTCCAGGAGGACGAATTCGCAAAGGCGGCAGCATCAAGCGGCGAAGAAAATCCAGCAATTCATGCGTCAGTCGAAAAATAAGTGAGTCAGATTGACTTGATAGATTTATTTGCGATAGTCTTCATTAACAATTGAATATCTAATTTTAACCTCATTTAATTTTAATTTATTGAATGCTTACTTTTACATTATTTTAATTATAACGTTGATTAATATGATTATAAGTTAAAAAACCTAAATTACGATTACGTTGTGCATGTTAAAAACAAAATTGTTGAACTATGACTAACAATAAAAATGAGCTGATTCCTTAATTTCATGCACGTTGCGCGATTTATAATTTTGAAAACCCTAGCGTTTTATCTTCCTAAAAGTGAGTTTTATCATATTAAACCTCACATTTATTCCAGTAAGTTCATTTCCTTATTTACAGTTTTAGCTGTAGCTTCTATTTTTTTGGAAATCGTCTATGTGCTAATATAATAGTGATTGTTGCTAACAATGTAATCAATACTTTACTTTTCATGCAAAAAGTGTGTGGGATACCTTCAATGATCCTCCACAGGTACTTTTTGATTGTTGAGATTTGTTGTGAATCGTTGGGGAATCTGAGAATGGAAGTTAATTGAATGAAATGAAGATACTAATTGATTGTGATATTGGATTGATTTTTGGGAAATATATAGATTACAGAAAGAGCGTGCCGAAAAAGAGAAGCTTCAGTGTCCGTAGCGTCCCATGGGTCGATATGTCCAGCCCCAGTGAAGATTGCAGTGAGCAGCAGTGGCACTTGTCACGATTCGTTGCGGTCACCACCGCCGTTTTCTGTCGCCTTCAGCAAGAAATGACATTGGATTCATACCCGACCCTTATCTTGTCATCACATCCACCGTCATTACCTCAAAAGTCACTGACAACCTGTGAGTTCCGGTTCAAAACTTCAATTTTCATTCCTTCTCCGTGGCGTCTTTCTCAATATCCTTCCTTGAACGTGTTTTGTCTTATTTCCTTTCCCTTATACTCTGTCGTCGTTTCCTTCAAAATCGGATCATGTCCAAAGTCCACTGTCAACCGTCACACACACTCTTCAGTCTGATGGACACTTCAATTATTCAATTATAATCTTTTAATGTTCTTCAAGTTCTTTGAACCCTTCTTTTCCCAACAAGTCTTAACAAAATGTGTGTACCTAGTACACTTCCTTATGTTGACCTTCGTGGACTTAAAAAAGGGACATTGTCGTCAGGTTTTCAATGCTTCATCGTGCTGCTCTTGCTCTACTGAGCTTGACTGTGTAATAAAAACTATTAGTCTCATCAAACGGTCTTTCAGCACTGCTTGTGTAACATTTTTGTATTTTGTGTTTTAAAAAATTGTGAAAACGAAGCAAATCAAAATAATAAGGTGGTCGGGTATATATAAACGTAAAATCAACCAATTTGCATGTTTGAGAGCATTGGTGAGGCTCTCAAATAAAAATGTCCGCTTTGTTGCCTCATCTCATCGGAAAGAAATTTTCTGAGAAATGAATTTTCCTCTTACAATGAAATGACAAAGAATCTCAAAGACAACGAATATGAAAATCGTTACTAAATATATGGAAAGCAAATTTTAACAATTTTAAAACACACTAATGCGTTCAAGAAGCCGTCAATTGTGTAGAAGCAGTTGGCGCCTTTTACATGTCTCAACCGAAAAGTCGGTGAGAATCGGACTTGGTCCTTAACTGGAAACATGTGCATTTTCGGTCATTTGTAGGAAGTTAGGAAAAAATATACGTAATTCGTGAACGTACTAAAAATGAGAACATCTTCCTCACACACAGTACACAGAGTTAAAAAAAATACGTATTCTGGGCCTATGCAAAAAAATTAATAAGTACAGTTTTTTGAGTATAATAAAATCATAACTTATCAATGCAGCAATGTAACATTTTAGACGAGGTGAAGAGAAAAAAAAAGTTTAAAATGTTCAATAAGTATAATATTTAGCCACAATTTCAAAAAAACTGCTACAATTTTAAAAATTAGTGGAGCTTAAACAGATTTATCCAATATGGTTTTCGAGTGTATGTGTGATTTTGATTTAATGTATAAAAATGCCATGTACGAGGACAGAACTGGAGAAAGCCTATAAACAAGGTTTCTGTTTGCGATACGAACGTAAGTTACGTGTGTGCAAAAAATGAAAATTCCTAAGAGAATAACTATGAAAATAATGACATGACGCACGATGCATTTACTAGAATGTAAGAAATCATAAATGAAAAATTGTTCTAAAACGTGAGATTTTTTAAAAAAACAATTTAAGTAAAATCTACTATACTATAAGCGAAAGCTATAAAAATTAAGGGTTTTTTGGTGTTTTAGTTTTTTCAATTTTTATGCGCAATACGTTTTTAGATATAAAAATGATGTATGAATGCGCAGTGTACCGACGTTTTAGTTTCATTATTTGTTCATTTTCCCATGGACATGACTTATTTGACAGAGACAAGAGGAAAATGGACACCAAAATTCGCAAAAATGAAATGGGAAAACGCGCCCATCATATTTTTTCAGTGAGGAAATATAAAGCAATTGGCAACAATTTCAAAACATATAAAAGGGAGAAATGGCCATATTTTTCCAACTAATGACAAATCACTTTGAGCATTTTCAAACAGCCCTTCAAAACCGAGAAAGACGGAACCATTAAATCTATTATTATGAATCATTCGAAAAGGCGGCCAAAAAAACCATTTACTCCTTCTTAAAACTTACTATTATTCAACAATCCGCGTGTTCTAAAATGAAAATAAGACAATTCAAACATTATAAACATGAAATTTTAAAAAACGTACTCGTTTGTTCATTCAATTGTACTACATTGTTTGTTGTATTGAACGATTTTCTGAACAATTGTGCTTGTGGAATTTGGAAGTTTTACTGTTCGTGTGGACAAATTTTTTAAAAGTAATCTAACAAGTCGCACTTGAGGTTTTCAAAAAAAATGGGTGCAAACCCTGCAAGCACTAATAAAAAAAATACCATAAAAAATACGCAATAAATGAAATCGTTCCGACTGCAGATTTTGTTTCCAGCATTAAAAAACTACAAAGTTCTGCAGAAAATATCTTTCGTTCATGCAAAAATTTTCATGAACAACAACGACGACAGTCAAAAATGCAAAAACTTCATGTACTAAAAATTCCAATGCAATAAATAGATTTAAAAAAGAAGGTTTTCCATGTTTTTTTGTGAAAAGAAAGGAAGGTTTTCTGCTTTTAGAAAAAGTAAAGATTGGTTTTATTTTATGGTCAAATAAATACAAAAATCGTATGGCACTAACAACGAATAAATGTGTGTGAGCTATTTTGAATAAGGATAATGTTATATTTGTGATGTGGTAAGTGGTACGTACGTTTTCGAAATTTTGAATTTTTAATTTCTACCCTTCCTCAAAAAACAATGAATCCTCAAAAAAATGCATACGTGCCCTATTTTAGCAATTAGAAAAAAAATTCAATAATACGTAACCTAGCGTGTAGTCGTAAAGTAACTCACGAAAAAACCTCTGCAACCCAATCGAATAAATCCGATTTGAAAGTACAGTTTAGTTAAGAATCTTCTTCTAAACTGGAAAATCAAATCGGTCGCAAAAAATCTACTAAAACAATTTTTCTTCCTACTTCACTCAACTTTTCCTCCTTTTATCACAACTAACTTTTCAAAATTCACATTTTAGCTCAACGGTACAAAACGTGTAAAAATTTAGCATGTTTAAATTAAACTCTGTACAGAAAATTAGGAGTTATAAAAAGCATGTCTCTGCATGCAAAAAGGTCAACGTGTAAACTTGTAAATTAGAGTAATCACTGAAAAATAATTTTTTCCTATTTATCATCTTTAAATAATATCTTTAAAGATCTTTGCTGGAAGCACTCTCATGAAGGCTTTTCCAAATAAGAATCTTCTTCTTGCAATAAAAAGTGCAATTTTTTGCAACATTATATCCATCGATTTTTGCACAACCAAAAACCTTTAAACTGAAAATTTCAAACACTGTCTAACCAACAGTTTTGAATTCACTGGCGAACAAAAAAGACGTTTTTGTATCACATCTCTATATACAAATTAACTAATAATTAGCATCAGTGTATATATATAACTTTTAAAAACTATTCATTTTGGGGCTGTACATATTAGCAAGCGTTCTTTATAGAAGTACCCCATCACCCCATGATTCGAAACAGTTTTAGCTTTAGCCCTTTCGATTACAAAGAAAGGCTTGTTTAGCATGTAGAATAGCGCTTTGACTAGCACATTCTATTACATTGTCATGCAACATGCAAGCCCTTAGAAAACTGAAATTACTATCATCGTCCTTTAATTTTTAACTTTGAGATTAAATTCCAATAAACCTATGACATCTGATTTTCCATTTCCTTCGTACTTCCACTTCGGTCTATAACTTAAAATCTAGTCCAAATCACTGTAATATCCTGGAGAAAAAGTGCAATGTTACTTAAAAATTCCGTGAAAATGCGATGCAACTATGCAAAAACATGGCTCAAGAATTAAATGTTTTGTCTCGTAACTCTTATGCAACTTTTCGTTTGTGAATAAGAAAGGTTTAACGTCCGTAATCGCCGTAAAATTCGCTATGCTATGGTGTCTTATGAAATAATATATGTGTGCATTTGTAATCTATACAATTTTTGCAAATTTTTAAATATATGTGTCACGATGTGTTTAATGTTAATTGTGGTGTAAATATTTTGGTTTAAAAAAGTATATAGTTAATTTTTGTATCATCCTAATAATTCCTTCTTATGTTATCTTTGAAAAATCAATGCGTACCTCACAACCCAACAAAATGAACGACGAAAAAGTTGCCTCTGAATTTTTCTGCGATACATTAATTCCTATACTATTTAATTTAATTATAATGTTTAAATGTTTAAAGTCGAACTTTTATTGCACAAAATCTTCATTCATATATAGCCTTCTTGGGTGTAATAAAATTCTTGAGCAACGTCTGTACTTTTTGATGTTATAATAATAATTGTTGATTAGTCAAGTCAATCGTCGTTTCGTCGTCTATTGTTAATTTTAATGTCGTCATTGTTGTCTTTACTGTTGTTGTCGTGTTTCAAAAATATTGTTGATTCCAGGAATTTGTCGGATCGTCGGTCTATTTCTTAAATAATTGACGCAGATTTTTAAGGGCTATACATGTCTCGAAAGCATTTTTAAACTATTTCTGCATGATCAAATATGTAATTTAGCGGATTACTAATTAGAATTTAAGCAATGCAAAAAAATATAGCAGCCATAAAGACATTTTTAGCTATTAAGTTTATTGTACAAGACTTAAAAATATATGTACAAACAAAAAGACATTGTACATTACTGTAAAAAAACAACGAATTGGCACACGCGTACACGTCACGATTTTTGCATGTTTCATCCAGATTTTGAAAATTCCTCGTTCCAAAATCATTCCTTTACCCGATTTGAAAACAATTACATAGATTTGTTTCAAACATTACTACGCGATAAAAGGTATAAAAACAATTTGACGTTACTATTAAATCCTTTGTGTATTCGGTATTTTCAAAATACACCATCAAACAGGAAAACTTTAACCATAAAATTGTATCATTTGTCAAGATACCATCATCTTAAGCTGTAATAATGAGAAACGTAATTAATGTAAATGTAAATGCAAATTGTAAATTATGATATTGATATGATACTAAATTAACAAACTATGCTTCCTTCAGAACAAGAAAATTCTAAGCAGTTTTACCGATGAAAAAGACAATTTTAACAATGGCAGACGAAGCAAAGAAATGAATCATGTAACAATTTAAAAAATGGCAATATAGGGACAAGATTAAAGATTGTGCGATAATCAGTGCAGAAATGGTGCGAAAAAAATTGAATTAAATACTGAAAAAATCCGATGTATTTTGAAGAAAGGACACAAAAGAAAGTGTAACGACGCGCGTTTATTGTTACATTTTTGGGGCAAATCGGGGTCATCTGGAAAAGGGAAAAGCAATTATTATAATAATAAATGTGACACATATTGTTGTAATAATTGACAAGGTGCAGATGAGCTTAGAAAAATGTAAGCACTAAAAAAATTTAAGTAATAAGAAAATGAAATGCACCTTATGAATTAATTCATCGAACAGGTTAAGATAAGAACTGGAAAAAAAGCTGTGGTTTGGAATTGTTAAAACTGAAATTTGCGAAAAGACGTGACAAGATGAAAAATGGAAATGTTGTTCACTTAAATTAACTATTAACAATGACGTGTTAAGGAAAATAAATATTAAAATAATGTGACGAGAATTATAACTATTCAAATTGCAATACTATGTTGATGATGAAAAAATGGAAGGGAAATACGAATTAAAATAAAAAAAATCCGTTTCCCTTTTGAAAAAATGTGACTCATTTTCATTCCATTCGGTTTTAAGAAAGCACCATGCTTTGGTCCATTAGAATGGAATTTTATAGGATTAAATTGTTCAATTTTCAAAACGTGACATAACAATTTTCACTATTACAATTTACAATCAAAAAGGGTATTTCAGAGGCGACATCGTGTATGACACGACCAGTGTCATATCATTTAGCAAACTCGTTTTTCTTAGCTTCATCTTTCTTCTGGAGAGACTGAATGACCAAAACCAAGCATTTCTTGTCTGCGTATATGAACAATGACAATGAATTAATTTACATGATTGAACCATTGGCACCAATAAAATAATGTCGACAACAAATACTGAATGCATGCAATGACAACTACATAATTCTCACCAGATTTGGACAGGATGTCATATTTTGATGTCGTCACAGTCACAAAAGCACATTCGTCCGTAGGATCAAGTTCTCGAACAAGATTTTTGGCACTGTTCGTAATGTGCTTCACTTGTTCTACGTACAAGACAGTTTGTGTGTTGTCCGTCGTTGTATGAACTGGACCTCCTACATAAATAAATCCATTAATTTTACGACACATTAAAACTAACTCACATTAATAAATTAATGATATCGTCCTTGACCAGAAAGAAAGTTTACCATCTTTGTCACATAGAATGACCGCCTCAACTCCCGGATGATTGCTCACACGTTCCACAATCTTCTCAGGTTTCAATTTCTCCTACAATGTAAAATAAATTCAAAAATGTATGGCTTGAACACGATTTTATTTTTTAAAACGTAACGGTTTTTAAAATCACAACATAAATATGCTAATAGTCCAAACTCACCATTACAAAGTCTTAATTAATACGCAGTCGTGGTCTGAAGTGACCGGTGACGCACCAAACTCTAGTGAAACAAGTTCCTCCCGTTTCCGTAAATCCGAATTTCGAATCCATCTTATTAGGTTTCCAAAGCAAAATCTGAAATCTTCTGTCATGTCATGAAATTCGTTGGGGAAATATGAGACAAGGTTTACACGAGAAGACGAGCAAAAGGCAGGCTGAGGTTACGCTTACGGCTACACACCGCACATGCAAAAAATGCAATGCCGATGCCGATTTATGCCGCTGCACATCCACAACAGAAGAGCCTAGTGGAATCCCATTATAACTCCCATTTAAAGCTAAAAGCACTAATTAAAAGTACTAATCATATTTCGGATGTATTATAAATGCAAAATCCACTAGAGCATAAACAACTCTATCGATTGATATAAATCTGAATATTCCAACTGAGCAGAAACACACCGAATTTTGTGTACAAAGGTGAACGACACGTTAGACGAACTTGGGAGAATTGGATCAAAGTGGCCGTAAGGAAATCATTGGGTAATTCTTTTCACGTCGTTCTGCGGCGTGGAATGTAATTTTGCTCTTTTACTTTTTCTGGAATGGGGAGCTGCAAAGTTCCCCGCGGATTAAATCAAAAGATAACTATAGGTTTTGACCTTTCCCAGGTGACATCTTGACCTTTTGACCCCTCTGACTGGGGGTTACGAATGTTAGGATGGTCATCAAAGCGGTGAAGTCCATGATTGCAAAATCTGTCGGTGCAGTTGTATCAATGTCCGCAGTTGACTTTGACAAGAAACTCACAGGATTGATAAATGAATTGAATGAAACTGTCATGCCTGTCATTCGTGACCATTTGAATCACTCGGATGAGGAAGTTCTCGGCGCAGTCAAAACGTTCAAAAAATGTCGACAAAGTTTGGAAGACTCCAAAGGGAATATTTTGACGGCGACCACGTCGAAATGCAAGATTATTGACGATAAACTGGAGAGGTTGAGAATTCTTTTTGAGGATGCAATTCGTTCCGGTATTTTGGAATGGTACCACCTCAAGTTTCAGACTCATATGAAGTCAAGTGAACCTGTGGTCAAGAGAGAAGATCAAGTTGCTCGTATGTTAAATGTAAGGTCATTAGGTTGCATGAGCCATGTAAAGTCATAATATGCGACAGTTACGCTCATTCTAGAATAATGATTCATGGTTCCCAGGTTGTCATTGAAGCCAACGGTTTGCTAAGGGAGGCGAAATACAAATGGCACCCTGTGTTTCTTCACCTTGAAGCGGGCGTGGGCTTGTACTTGGAAACGGTGTATGATGAACTGCAAAAATCCCTAATCAAAGACTTGGAATTCGTTTGTACCCGTGTGATAACCGGGTACGACACTAACAAGAAGTTGAGAACAACCCTGGAGAAGAAGAATAAAGAGGAACGGTCCTTTTGCAAAATTCTCATGGGACTTTTCAATCAGACGAAACTCTTTGTCAACGCTAAAGATTCTATTTTTGTTGGTAATCACAACTTATCCAAAATCATGTTGTGTGAGTGTCAGTGCCAATGATGTCTGATGCCGTAATGTGACCTCCTGACCTCTTTGACCTAATTGGCCATATTTCGCAGGTGATCAACCGGACGAGTACATCACGCAGGTGGACCATTACTACGGTTGGTTTCGACCTATATTAGTTTTATGGCTGGGATTTGCACTCATTGAAGGAACGGAAATGATTCATAAATCCATATACATTGATACAATCGAAACAGTTCGATATCATGGACATTTAATTAAAGAATCAACCTCAGCTATTGATACAGTAGGTGTGTTCTATCACCTCATGTACTTTTGGGATCAATTAGAATGGCCGGATGTGGAAGAGAGTTTTGTCCTCCTTTATTTCCTTGCTGAAGTCATTTGCTCCTACACTGTGTTGTATGCAAAATTGAAGCATGAGAAATTAACTAAGGAGGGCTATTTCACTACGAAAGACGAGTTTGACATTTCGGAAAGGCTTTGCATTGTTTTTAATAACATTGAGTACGTTGAGGTACTTCAAATACCTATAGTTTGATACATGTTTAATGTTTACTGTGGTATTGTTTTATGTGTAACTAATTCGGAACTACAAGTTGAATGCTTTGTGAATTTCATTGTAGGAATACATGCTGAAAATTCTAGAGCAGAAATTGTACCCAAAACTTGCGCTTTTGGAGTCTAACGAGGAATGCGGGGTTTGCTCAGAAAGTGTAGTTTACCGAAAACGGATAGGAACCCTCATTTCCGGGAGCAGTGCTGTAGTAGAGATGAGATTCACTGATATGATACAACATATCAAAGGAAAAATAGCACCTCAGGTAAGATTTTTGATGTCAAGGATTGTTGAAATGATGACCGTGTCATTCGTCTGAATTACCATTTTATGTCGTCTTCTTCAGATTCGTCAAAAAATCATCGAATGCTACACCAAGCTTCCAAATCTTCCATCCACTCATTTAGAAGAGGCATTGTATCCCTTATTTGACTTTTTGGAAAACGATTTGACAGTTCTGAAAGAATTCCTCCGTGACATGAGTTTCGCGAGAATATTGACCATGTTCTGGAACATTACTTGTGACGAAATGGTATTGGTGACAGAATACTCTCAAGGGAAAACCGAACAAGACCAAGTCAACTTTTACCGTCGAGTACTCCAGCTTTATCCTTTCATACAAGATTACTTTCATGGATCCGGAAACGGGATAACCAAAGAAGAAATGTCGTCTGCCCATTATGAATCTAGTTTCCAAGCTATTAATTTTTTTACGCTATCTACTCAATCGCTCATTCACCAGTACCATCCGTTCTTAGCTAACGAGCATTTGGTAATTATAATTAAGTATTCAATTCAAACATCTACCACGAGTAATTTGTTGACCTTTAATATAGTAACTAATGTGTCATTTGTGTATTTTAGGCTATTGAGCCAATCAACGCTAAACTAGGAACTATTCGCATAGATATTTCATTCTTCGATGGTCGTTTGGATGTAAATGTCATTTCAGCATCTAACTTGATTCCAAGTGACCATTTTTCTAAACAGAGATGGTACACACGTTGGTGTTGTTGTAGATGCAGTAGTGACCCTTTCGTAGAAGTACATCTAGAACCGGCGGATGCCTTTCCATTTGTAAGTTCATTAACAAATCTACATTATGATATTCCTGAATAGAATTTAATGACAATCATTATTCATTAGCAACTAACACAACGAACGGAAGTGAAATGGAACACCCTAAATCCCGAATGGAACGAAAAAATGTACTGGGACGTGTCCAAAGAAGACTGCCTAAAGCCAGATTCCACAATTGTGTTCTCAGTTAAAGATTACGACACGGTGACCCATGATGACTTTCTGGGACAAGTTGTTCTGTTCTTATCATCGGTAATAATTCTAATAATGTAACAGATTACAATCCTAAGCAAAAATATAACTCCTTGTAAAAATAATGGTCCTACCAATTAATAATGCAGGTGCCCGGTGTGACCTCAGTCCTACTACGAAGGGACAGTACAGTAGAATCAGTCAATCACATACTGCATAGTACCAACGAAAACAATCCTATACTTCGTGTATTGTCATCAAGACCCTGGGACGAAGAAGCAAAAGCCTTTGCTAACGATCAACTGAATAAAGTCTTAAAATTAAAAAAATAAAGAATGAAACCAACAAAGAAAACGTTCTCCCGTTTACAATTCCTTACTTTTTATTCGCCCTCAAAAACTAGGACAATACATAATGAAAAGAGAGGAACCTTAGAATCTTAATTTTTGGAAAAACCATCTATTCTTGCCGGTTCTGTACCGCTCTTCAAACTTGGCCTTAATTTGATAACGGGCCTTCTTCCTCTTGACGGGGTCACGAAGAGTCTTCACATTTTGCTCTTGTTTCCCAAAGGGAATGTCCACGGAGTACCGTGTAGGCATCATGTGGTTGTAATTGATGATCTGAACAAACCACAAACATTCAATCAATCAATCAACAGATCTTCATCTTCGTCACTGGATCTTATGCTTGAAAACTTGACCTCATGTCACGTCATATCATAACATCAACAGTTGGAACAACATAAATGAACCATATTCAAACAAAAAAATCCTCACCTTAAAGAAAGGCTTGAGCTTGTTACGCTTCTTCATCTTCTCTTTGCTCATTTTTTTCGTCACTTTACGGGGATAACGATCAATACCGGCCACAACTGCATGTCCATAAGGTCGCTCCGTTGTCCCATCGTCATTATTCTTAATGACAATAGCCTTTCGGCCAGCGTAGCGCCCATTCAAAAGGAGCACTACCTTCCCTGCTTTCATAATTTTACCCATTGTTCTGTAAATTCAAAAATTAAAACAACATTACAAATCAAAAAGTCCAAAACCCTATTCAAAATCCAGAACATATATTTCTAACCCCAAATACCAATCTTTAATATTCTTTTTTAAAAAAACGATTCACAAAAATCTACTCTCAAAAGAGAAACGGAACTATAATTCTGACAGGAAAAATCACACCGACAAAACTATCAAAATTCCTAATAGAAATACAAATAAAACTGGCACAAAAATATGACCAATCTGAAGACGAATTCATGCTGAATCGACCTATTTGTACAATTTTTTAAAATCATTTAAAAATCATGATTAAAAACTTACAACAATATTGTAGTTAACAAGCCGCAAGAACAGTAACAGACGGTCTCCCTACAAATGTATGGGACTGAATGGGGATTTCATCGTGAGCCACGTGCGGTAACACGAATCTGGCTCGGTAGAGGGACTCAAAGCCAAGTTTCTTGCCTCATCCCTTTCAAACTGTGGTAAAACCAGGAGGAATACAAAAATAATAGAATTGTCGATTCATTCATTTTTACATTCGGTCAACACGTCAACGATTACGATTTACGAATGATAAGAATTTTCATTTTGTGACCTAATTTGACCTTTGCGTTATCAAAAGTCAGCTGAAGAATGTGAAGATCCTGTTCGAGTCCGTTTCCCTTTTGTGCCATTTTTGGATTAGAATAGAAGGTTTTGGAATTCATCAACCCGCCGGCTTTCTGTTTTTGGCTTTGTGAACCTTAAAACCGTCAAGTCAAGTGCCCGGTTTTTTTTTATTGACCATTGACCTGACAGCATGGAGCTCAAGGATGGAGGTCAAAGTTTAGTAATGCCTTTTGAACCGCCACGTGATCATTTAGTAAGGAAATCATTTTAGTTAGTGATTTTTTGGCTGAGTTATTGAATTGTTGATGTAAAATTAATAATGTGACGTTTGTTTTTAAATATTTAGGTCGCCACTGCCGTTAAATTCTTGTCAAATCCTCGGGTACGAATGACAAGCTTGGCTAAAAGACAAAAGTTCCTGAGACAGAAAGGACTCACTGATCAGGAAATCGAGTTGGCTTGTGAGCAATCGGAGTCATTCGGAGAAGATGCTGTAACAAGAAATCATTGATCTCTGTTGTATTTTATGTGTGGAGTTTTTGAAGATGGTAATCAGTTGATTTTGATTTTAGAATATGATTGCTGTTAATGGACGACCGTATTACGAAACCAGAACTTCTTTTTGGATCAAAGCTAAAGATGTAGCAAATATGGTTGCATTGATATCAATCGGATCGTATAGTCTTTATTCGTTTTGGAAGGTAGGTCACAAGCTCACAAATTACAAAGGTCACGGGATGGGAACGTTTGTGTTCTGTAGATTACATTAGGTCAGGAATTGAACTTTGATAGTCTCGTTTTTATTTGATGTTTTTGTTTTGGTTTCAGCGATACATAGCCCCGAGATTATTCGGAACGAGGTCACGTCATGAGCAGAATTACCAAATGCTTTTGACAGCGATTACTAAACTGAATGAAAATGTGGTTGAGCTTAAAGAAATGATAAAAAATATGTCACAGCAAAAGGCCCAAGGCTCTTCGTATGAATACAACGAACTCAAAGGTCAATTAGCAGCTATCAAGAGTTTATTGTTGAACCGGTCGCAGTTCCCAAGTTCCCCGGGTATTCCATCTTGGCAAATGGTGGAATCTGCTTCGGCTGCGGGTGATAATTCTAATGAGAATTCAGACGAGAACACAAATCGACGAAGAGAGCGCGACCGGGATCGTAAAGCAAAATCCGACAGAGGACGAAGTACCAAAGATGAAACAGAGAAATTAGAAATGGATTTGGTTCCAGGTCCAATTGGTACCTTTCGCAAACATCCGTCCATTGATTCCAACAACGGATTACATTCCGGAAGCTCTTGTGAAGTTGTCTTTGTGAGTAAACCAAGCTCTGATCAAGACCACAGTGATGATTAACAGTAAACACTTCCATCGTTTTTCTTGATGCCGCGGTGTGATTCATTTTATGAATTTTATGATATTGATTTCATTTTTCATTATCGTCTTTATGTTGTTAAATTTTTGCTCAGATTGTGTTTCACATTTTTGTGATTTGATAAAGTGTACCACTTCCGGCTGTTCTGATACGAGCCATAATGATTAAATCTAGTCGTTACGTGTTATCGTTACCGCATTTCTACATTCTGTTTTATGAACTTATGTACTCTACACTTTACGATATTCCATTTTAATCCGTTTAATAAATGCTGATAAAGTCTCGTTTACTGTAGTCGAACGTCATTTTAAAACTAATATAATTTTATTCGTAAGAATAACGGTACATAAGCATAGTAGCATTAATAGAACCGCCGTTATCAGTTATCACTCAAACAAAACCCACTAGTATTACTAATATATTACACATTTTCGAACAAGAATTGTCGTACCGTTATATCAAAACGAAGTTTCCATCTCCTTTTAAATACAGTACCAAAAATTGACAATTTGAAACAACTGCTACTTCTATGTTTCCAACAACACCCATTATGCAGATAACATTTAGTCTAGTGAAACATAATTTAATAGCAACTTACACTATACACTCGTTATTTATACGACATACAATGACAATGTTAAGGATTGATTGAATTTAAATATTTCCGTAGCCGACAATTTTCTTTCTTATTTAGATGACAACATTAAAAAACGACATTTCAATCATCATCATCACCTAAAAAGTCTTCATCTAAAATATCCTGTCAAAAAAATCATGAAATGAATTCTTGATAAAAGAGATCTTGTAAAATATAGATGATAGTTTATAATAATTGTAGACTTACTCCTGGAACATCATCCAAGTTGATCCCTTCGATTTCCAAATCCAGGTCTGGATCCATGAATTCATCCTCCACTTCCACGGGAGAGACTTTGGAAGGAGCCGGCGCCATGGGTTGACTTACTGGAGCAACGGCGGGTTTAGGCACCAATGGAGTTTGCATCGGCATTGACATTGCGATTGGGAGAACTGGTTGGGTCTTCACGAAATCCGGTTTTGGTTTTTCCTCTGCGTCACCTTCACCAATTTCTTGAACCTTTGGAATGTACCGGAATTTACCAGCGGATTCAGCATTTTTCATTTCTTCAATGATGTTTCGCTCATGGGAAGGCTAAAAATCAAAGAACAAAATTTTGACAAGCTTGAACGGATATTCTGCAATTTAGAACTTGTGTAGAAAAACTTACTGGAATTTGGCTATGAGCATTAGCTGGAATTTTAGATTTCCTCTCGTTCTCAATGAACTGCTCCGCTTTCAAGGATTCAGTAAACTCCGGGAATAAATTTTCATATTGGATAGGATCAGCAAGGCTTTGAGCTGCCTTTTCACTGAATTTACCTAGCGCATCCCTCCAAAGTGATATTAATCGAGGCACTTGACTGGGTAAGTAAGTTCTGCGGAAAATAAAACAAGCAATAATTAATAACTTCCTGAGAAAAATAAAGTATTAGTCATTTAACTCAAATAACTAAAATGTACGTACCGTGCAAAAAACGCTGCTTCTGGTAATCGATCAGTGCTGATCAGAATGTCAAGACATTTTTCCAACTTTCCCATAAGGAAATATGCCGTGAAAGAAATGTTATTCTTCCCTTGTTCCTCGGCAGTTTCAGCAAGTTTCTGCAGCATTTCTCCAGTTCCTTAAAAAACACATCAATCGTAGGTTAAATTGCATCAATGAATTAGTATGTATTAAAACTTTGTATAATTATTTATCTTCATGTTACCTGTGGAAGTAGCAAGTAACAACAAACCACCAAAATCTTGTGCTTTGTGCAACGCTTCCAGTGCTATATTGAACTGACATTGACTAATAGCCAATTCAGCTAATTGTTTCCATTTCTGCTCACTGTCACCTTCTAGAGCAATTTCGTGAGCTGTTTTGAGGTCACCAAGTTGAAGTGCCAAATCAAAGCGGTGCTCATGGTCAGACGACACCGCCAACGCCTGTTGTTTGAAACCCTGCTTCTCCAAGAAATGGGCCACACGTGTTCTCTGATCCTTTGGAATCGTGGGCAACACTTTATCAGCGGTTTCAAAGTCTCGTCTCATCACGGCCGTTTGGTATTCCAGTACTGATACAAGAAGAGAATATGACACGACTGTGAGTTCTTTGTCACCCAAGTAAAGTCGATTGTCTTTTGGAATGTAGCCGAGAAGGAACATTGATCTGTCCAAATGAGAAACCGTAACGATTTCTCCTCCGACGTAGTAGTTGAGTCTGTTGACACTGTTCGTGTATATGAAACAGTCTCCAACCCACACGCCCGTCTTGACAATTTCTTGATTTTCACCCAACACCTAAAGTCACGGATATTATGGATTAAATTACTATTCTTCTATAATAATTCCTGTGTTTTTATCTAAGAATTTTTGTACTTACATCAAAAGCATCATCATAGCCATCTTCAGTGAGTCCTTCCTTAGTTTCTCTTGCTTTGGCCAATGCAGCCTCATTGTATTTGAGAATGAAGTAGCTATCTTCAGTAGCAATGCAGAGGAGTTCACCATTTTCTGACCAGTAAACGGCTTTCGGAGTGATTTCAATTCGGCGTACCAATTCTTGAGTTTCCCAATCATAGAATGCCAAACCAGATACTGATCTGACGCCGAGCAAAAATCCTCCAAAAATTCCTACAAAATAAATATTTCATTGTACTGGTCAGTTTTGGTTTGTATACATAGAACGGAGAACACAGAACACAGAGAACATGCAGAAGATTCACAAGAAGAGTCAAATGTTTCGAAGTTTGGCCAAAATAACGTTAGCACTAGCACCGCTGTAATAGCGAAATATTAGGTTGAATTTTGTATACACCGTACGACCGTACCTTCCGCTCCAAATTCTGGTTTAAAAACTTTTTTCTCTTTAAAGTTCTTGAAAACTTTGACTGAAGTAGAATTTTCCCGGATGGCATATTCAGAACCTTGGGAATCCTGAGCCCAAACAAACTCTTGAGCAGGTCCAAATGCTTTATTTCGCAAGGCCATTGCAGTGTAAATGATGTATTCACCATCACCACACACGACGACGAATCTAACAAAAATAGAAATTTAGAAACTGGGTCAGCGTTAAATGAATCATGAATACACTACAAGATCTACAATTACAATCACCTTCCATTAGCATTGTGAGCAATCGTCTGCGGGTAAATTTCGCAATTGCCCATATCCTTAACTGCAAGAGGCAATCGCTCTCCGTCCTTAATTTCAGCTCCGTCCGCCAAAGCTTTTAAATTGGCCTGTTGAACCTCAGAGTGCCTAGCCCATATGATTTTACCACTAGTGTCCATAGACACGGCAGGTTCTTCACGTCCAGCCTTGAACATGATACTACCTTCATCATACCCAACGGCGACATTATTGGACCCTCTAAAGCAAGAAATCGCCCAGACTCGTTCAAGTCCATAGTTGAGCGTATTCTCCAGTCTGTACGTATTGGCATGCCATAGTCGAACGGTCCCATCTTCAGAACCCGTCAAAATGATTGGAAGTTCTGGATGGAAGCAGACAGCAGACACGTTTGAAGCATGGCCTTCCAACGTTTGCACACAAGTTTTATTTTGGTAATCCCATATTTTGACCAAACGATCGTCAGCCCCAGTAATCAAATATGGCTTGTCTCCGGCGATATAGTAGTCAACACAATTCACGCCTTTTTCATGACCTTCCAATGTAAAGTTTGGTGTTGGTGATCCCAGCTGCCAAACCTATTAAAAATTTCAAAACATAAATTCAAGCAAAGTTCTATATGGCATTGCATAAATAACTAAACTATTCAAAACCAAACCTACTTTAATCGTTCTGTCTAGCGAGGCAGACGCGAATGTATTGTTGTCTTTCGGATTGATGACGATTTGCATCACATAATGCGTATGACCCTCAAAGACTTGTTGGCAGGACCAAGCTTTGTCCCAATTCCACAATTTAATAAGCATGTCGTCTGCAAAACACAATCGTCATGCAATCGTCAATCAGCTATATTTCTAAATTGCAATCGTCAATCAGCTTATCCCTGTCACTTGTAGGTTACTCACCACTGCTCGTCAATATGTACGGCTGAACAGGGTGGACTGCAATCGACCTCACGTAGTCCGAATGTGCTTCAAAGTTATGAACTCTTTCCAAAGTGTTGTAATTGTACACTCGAACTTGAACATCATCTGAGCCAGTGACCACCCAATTTTTCCTAGCGACGAATTTGGCAGTTCGAACCGGTACATCGCAAACCTTGAAAACCCAAACAATCATGTCCATTCCAAATGCAATCAATTCATAACGTAACAATTCACTGTTCACTCATTATCGGAATCTTTTAATACCTCAAAAGTTTTGATGAGAGTTTGGTTATCATGATTCCAAATATGGACATTGCCATTGTACAAAGACACAAGAAGCCATGGTTCCATCGGGTGCAAATCGACACATTTAACTCGATCTGACCTTGCGGTCAATTTCCTCTTTACTTCCAGTTTGAGCGGCTGTAAAAGTTTATTTGAAAAATTATTTGTTTTATTAGCACAAATTGTCCAACTTCAAAACATGTTGAAACCGTGCAATTTACAACACTACAAATTCACAATGATGATTCATGATCATTGCTGAAAGATGAGTTTAATGAACGTGAGCAAAAACAGCTGTGCTGTGGCTGTAACAAAACGCAAGTGTGACCAAATCAAATGATTGCATAAAATCACAATTGCAACTTAACAAATTAAAAATCCATCAAAAACATCAAAATAAACGCTTGATGACATCTGTCACAAAACCGTCTTGAAGGTTTTAACTGCCAAAATTGTTCGTGATGGTACTACTGGTAACTCAAATAAAAAGGTGAATATTGAAATTATCTCAATCAAATGTCAACAACATTAAAAATTACTGTATTATAGCACCGTAGAGTTGAGGTCACACTTGGTGACGCACCGGAACTTGTGTCCCGGGCCACCTGATCGAAACCCGACTGACCTTTGAGATGTAACATAAAACTCCTACGAGTGAACATGGACGGAAAGGCCATAATAAATATACAAATACAGTAGCATGCACTTTCTATTACACTTTGACCTTTTAAAAATCATACGAGATGCACGTTTTTCAAACAATTGACAAGATCAATCAGTAAATCAGTCTTAAGTACATTATGAGATTATGACATATGATGACAAATGCAAACTCCAACTCATTCAAACTTTTCAAAAAAAGATTCAATGGAATTCTTTACCATAGTAAAATTCTCTCAAACAATGCGGGTAGGGCACGGTTGGTGTGGTTTTTTTTGAAATTCAAAAATTCTAGATTTCGATAAAAACTTAATATTTTTAGAACAAGATTGTAAACCCGGCTCTGACCGTGGCATAAGGTGCAAAAACCAATTCTGATGAAATGGAATTGACAACTCAGCTCGGAACTCAAGTCGTAGCGGCTTTTTCGTCTCGATGAATAGAATCAAGTTGAGTCGCAAGTTTCCCCTATGTTAAAGCATACTAAAGCACAAAACGCAGGTACAAACACGACAAAAGACCCCGAAAAGTCATACAAATACCTAATTTTCAATTTCAATTTCAATTCAACAGACAATTTCAAATAACCGTTTTCAAATCATATTTTTGCAGATTTTGTTATTAAACAATCAGAATGTCTGAGAAAGAGAATAAACCATACTTTACAAAGAAGGAATACCTTACATTATCAGCAGGGAAATCGGAATGGCAAAAATTCGTCATTAATTTTTTTGCTGGAGGGACTTCGGCTTCTGTGGCTGTAACTTTGACAGCTCCATTGGAAAGAATTAAATTAGTTTTGCAAATTCAAGATTATTCCAGAATTCCGAAATGCGATCAATATACTGGTATTTTGAACAATCATGATTAATAGAACTCGTTGAATTGTTTCCGAAATTCTTCACGATGGCATTTTCATGGAATGATCGTTTTTGTTTAAGGCATAACGAATTGTTTTGTAAGACTTTTCAAAGAAGAAGGAATTCGAGGACTTTGGCGTGGGAATTGGGCCAGTGTCCTACGATGTTTTCCTAGCCAAGCTCTCAATTTTTCAGTCAAAGACATGTAAGCAATACAATTTATACAATGTTATATCTTCATCTTGATAAGTTTCAAAAAAAGATTCTCTCATTGTGTGGTTTTCATAGGTTTCGAGCGGAATGGATAAAACGTATAGGTACTGAAAAATTCGAAAAGCGTCTTTTAGGAAATCTCTTATCTGGTGGTTTGGCTGGGTGCGCATCCCTAGCAGTGATTTACCCATTAGAATACGCTCGTACAAGGTTCAGTAAGCTTATCATAATTGGAAATGTATACTATGAAAAACTGAAATGCAAAGGATTTAAATGACATAAATGTTTTGAATTTTTTAGGTTA
>JABASF010000595.1:0-36466 GCA_019776145.1 Harlomillsia oculata
ATGATGGACATGTGAAATAGGGTTGATGTTACTTAAATCTTAAATGTTAATATTATCTACAGAATGTGTGACTTACAAATGCCTCCTTGATTCCCTACGTAGGTTATAGTAGTAAAGAGCGATTTGTATTTTCATTCAGATGCTCTGTTCATTCGTTCATTTCAACATACAAAAGTGAAAATGCACACGTCAACTTGTATTATGCATTTAATTATTAAAAGTGTGGGATATTGATTTTGTTTAAACATGAAATAAGGTAAAAATGAATGAATAAAATAAGTTTCCTGCTGCTTTTACGATGAAACGTAAAAGTAAATCTGTAATGTACTTAATTGTTTTTAGATGACAAAGGAACGGGAGAAGGGTGTGAAAGTGTCGCGCAATGTGGAATCCTCGTCACCAGAAAGCATGGTTCGACTTCGGTCCACTCCAGGAGGAGGAGGACAGTCGTCGTCTCAACAAGAAGAACGTGAAGGAGGAGATGACAAGAACAACATGGCGGATATCATCACCAGTACGAATGGTCATCCGGATGACCAAGTGAATGGACTACGGCCCCAGCAGACGACCCGACAACGATGTCGGTGTTGGTGCTGTTGTTGCTCTTGCTCATGGTATGCATAGTTTGTCAAGCTGTATATTTATTCTAGACAGCTTTTTACCTTCCTTTGCTGTTTTCTTGATTCAATCTTGAAAGTCGACTTTCTCATACTCCCACTTTTGCGAAATTAGGTTGAAAAACACATTTTATACGGTTAGAAAGCTTTTCTTGGAACGGATGCTATCTTTCTTGCTCCCTGGCTCCCTAATGCATTATTTCTGTCACAGCTGACCAGCGTGGCCCACTTCTCTATGTAGTTCGAGGTTAATTATGCCATGTCACATTACCGAAATATCCAGCAGGCTCTCATACCAGCACATACACAAACACACAAAGCATATTGTTTATGTAGAGTACATGCACAGGAGAGAAGATACGCAGAAACAAAGAGTGGCAACTTCCATCTCCACATTGCAAGCATATCATTCTCAATCTCATGAATCTTAATCTCGCCTCGCAACAGCATTACTAATTTGCTGTTAAGAAATTTTTTCTTGTCATCTTTTACGTAAACAATAAACACGTACGTGGTCTTCAGGACTCTCTGAGTCTTGCCATTTCAACCTACGTGTCAGTCAAGTCAAAGTCAGACAAAACAGGACGCAAAAATGTCGTCCAGAAAGATCTGCTACTGGAAATAAACTACAACTGTTTGTGTAAACTTCTCTTTATCTTCCATGGGAAGACCGCAGAAAAGTCTAAAAGTCAAGACAAGAAAGAATTTACACATTACGTAAACACACTGAGCTGAGGATTGAGGATTGCCGAACGTTGTGCAATAAGTTTGAAATGTGATGATGTGACGGTCGACCAAGTGGCGACGGGAAAGAAATTATGTACACTTTGCTTCCTGTTGACGAAGCGCAGTTTAAGCGAAAAGACAAAAGAGTGAGATTTGTATAGATATTAGTACAATTGTATACTATTATACGTATTGCAAATACGGCTAGTAGTTTAGATGTTAAAGGAGATAATCTTTCGTCAGCAACAACTCAGAAGTTTGTATACGTAAGCGGTGGCTTTTAGCTGGAAACTTGTGTGAACTATGAACTCTACTTACATCATTTAACTCAAGCAGAAAATGGTGAGTAACCTAAGTACCACATTTAACCGAAGCCATAGTCATTATCACTGCTCAGTCGAGCTACAAATGCATTGCTCGACGACAGTGACACGCCAGTGTCATTGTGCATGCAGGATAGTGCACTATTAGTCATCCATACACTGTACAAACCGTAAACGTGAGCTTATTTCATGCGTTCGGTTTTCCTTCTTCCTGGTAGCATTTTTGAGCACTTCTCTTCGTCAGCATACCAGTTTATCCAGCAGCAAATTATACAATCGAAAAGCAATTTATTCCTTTTTGTATCGGCAGTTCAATAATATCATATTCTTTTTACTACAATGCTCAATATTTGTATTCAATTCCTTTCAGATTGAAATTCAATATTGTTATGAGTCGAAGGCAGTCGTCTCGGCGTGCCTCAACTCTGTTAGTGCCAATCGTACATTGAATTGTTGTGAGAGTACTATAGAACAATACAAACACTGCACAATAATGACACTACTCGCACGTTGCACCATTACAAGCACCTGCACTTTTTTCTGAATCGTCGACATTCTAATTTTCCCTTCATCCAGTGCACCGCTTTCGTATTCCTACGTAAATGCGTCCATAAAAATGAGTGTAGTAACCAATCCATTTGGGTGTTTTAGTTTGGCCCTCCGGAATTCCGAAGATAACAAGCCAAAGCCCAAGGATCCGGAATCGGACATTATCTGTGATGCCGAAGCACCGTAAGTTTTTATTCTTGATATTTTTATGTAAGTCGATTTAATGGTAGCGTGGATTTTAAAAGGCTCTGTGTAGCCCGTCAAAAGGATAGAAGATGGAATCCCTTTTAAGTTGGGATATATTCTTTCTTTTTCAAGATCACAGTACACTCTTTTAGGAAGTCTGCGACTCGTGATAAACTCTATGAGAATACCTATACATTGCAAAAGTCTTGGGTGCGCTCTACTGTCATATTACATCCTTCTACTGTCAATATTACTTCTTATAAGCAGTATTCGGTAGTAAAGTGAGACATCCAATTTTTGAAAGGTCGCGTTTGGTTTTCCAAACGAATACTTATACACTGAATATCATTACAATTTATAGTATTTTAAAACAGGAATCTAATTATTTGCTATGGAAAATGTTTTTCCGGAGATTTGTATGATGTTATTAAATACTCAATAACATAACATAAGTTATTTAGAAAACCATAAGTGAATGTTCTAAATATTTATTTAAAGATGGGACTTGCGGTGCTTTTCATCGCTCTTTTGATTATTTATCTACAGAAAACAGATGAATTTGAGAATGAATAGTGGGCTGTCATAGTGAATAAGTAAAGTATAGGCAAATATTATAATTCGTAATTCATGATCCGACGGTTCTTTCGAGTTTGAGCATGGCATTCACATGGCAAGCAAAGATCAAAGCAAATCTTTTAACCCGAAGCCATAATCATAGTCCCTTTGCATCAAATTTCCTCTTCGCTTTTCCAAATCACGAGTACAAAAGTATTACCATTTTACCATTCTTGTGTTACGAAGTAGGAAAGTATATTATGATACAAAAGTGAGCTCGTGCCGAGACGGCCTTATGTAATATTATTACATATTTAATATAGTAAAACTCTCCATATAGTACACGTTCCACATTTTATCATAATGTGTGAGGACCATTACGACAAAGAATTTACAGACTAAGTAAGACCAACCTCTAACTCTTTTCCTTTGATTTATCTAACCACAGACCACAAACCAAGACTTGCAGCCTGTAAACGTAAACCTAATCTTCCTAAATGCAGACAATCCCAAAATATTCATCAGTTCCATTTGTGCGTTTATATGTGGAATATTGGTACATAAAGGTATGTTATGTTGTAAGTTGTACGGTTTGAACTTGATCTTCAAACAAGTGAATAATAAAATTTTGCCTGAGTTGGGTCCGTTTTGTTTTCAACGTAATTTAGCGTGGAAGCGTTTAAACACACAAAAGGCACTCGGAACAAACGGACAGAGGTTTTGGTCTTGTGTATACTATGTAGTTTAACGACAGAGTGAACTGTCCCAAGGGACAAGTTTCTCAAAGATTTAGTATGCCTTGTGGTGAAAGGATAAGGGCAAGAGGCCAGACTTGTAATCATGCAGTTGAGTCAACTCGACGACTCGAGAGAGAAAAGTCTCCAAGGTCTCTTTTTGCCATGTGGCAGCGCGTCAAAAGACATTTTCTGGATTGACTATTATGGCTAACACGAAAAGATTGCATTCTAGTACTACTAAGGTTTCTCCAGCGTTAATGCCCGGTTTCGCCTTTTGCCTTTGACTTAACAGGCCTTCTCTAGAAGAGGTTCGGAGTTGGGGGGACTCTTTTGATAAACTCATGAGAAGTACGAAAGGGAGAAAAGTGTTCCGAGAGTTTTTGAAATGTGAGTACAGTGAAGAGAATATTCTTTTCTGGCTTGCTTGTGAAGAGCTCAAGAAGGAGTCCAAACCTGAGCTCGTTGAAGAAAAGGCTCGGCTCATCTACGAAGACTACATTTCCATCTTATCGCCCAAAGAGGTAAGGAACAGTCATTTTGACATGTCTTTGTGAAATGCATTCTTTCCTATTCTTTTTCCAAGTTTGTCAGTTTTTCCTCCAAAAGCAGCAGTCATTTATTATTGATTGATACCATGATGGTTCCGGAGCATAATTACTAGTATATTTATGCTCTTCTAGCTGAAAATTCTCAGAAAACATTAGTACATACATAATATCATATCATATAATATCATAAAGGATACTAAACTAAAACTACTATAAATTGTCATTGTGTACTAGTAATAATACTTGGAAGTTGGAAGCTATTTGTTCACTCCTGAACAAACAGTCATTAGCCAAAATATTGTTCATTTATAGTCTTGAGTCTTGAGTTGTGAATGCCCCTGTATTATTTTCATTATCGATCCGTTTTCCGTGTTTACCACAGAATAGCCTAAATCTTTGACTGACGAGTCTTCCATTTTTTCAAATTGGACAATCACTCCAACTTGAACGGAACCACTGCCTAATGAGGCCACTGTAGTTTTGACGTTGGATCTGGATGGCATTTATGTCAATCGTTATGACAATGGCAGATTAATTAAAAACTGGCTGTGAAAGGGAATCACTGAAGTTACTATAATGTACACATCCCGCATTGCGAGGCATTGAACGGAACTGCATTGGAATACCTCGTATGTTGATATATATAAAATATATAGTAGTACATAATATTGCACTACTACGAATTAGTATCACGAAATTGAAAAGTTTATGTCAGTGGAGAGACCAGGGACACGGAGAAGTGAAGGAAAATCTGTTTTCCCTCGACTCCAATAGGGTTTTGGCGTACATCGTACACGGTGCTTTTTGTTAATAAAGTGTGGTACAAAGTGTGTTCCGGCTTTGGCCTAGGAATAAATACTTAGACAAAGGAAGAAAGCGTTTCTCTGAAAACGAATCAAGTTGTCTGTCTGGTAAGGTAATCCAATTGAGCCATAATGGGACATTCGATTATCAACGGCACTCGCCAAAGTGACTTTGTCAGTTTTGAGAGTGACAAGAGAGTAGACTGTTCTTAGACTTCCATTCTTGGTCGTAATGCAGAATGCGACAAAGGACGAAGGTTCATTTCATTCCATCATCATTGCGATGAGATGCCTTTCTGCCGACGTTCGATCGCTAAGGCATGCATAGCAGTGGAATGGAGCTAGCGTAGCAATTTTACCTTTAGTACTTATAGCTAGAAAGTAGAATTGTTGCCGTGCTTGCTTCCTTTGTGGTGAAATTTTTATTTTGGGGTACTTACGTACTATACTCGTAATTTTTTGCCATAGAGTGCAGTCATCTATGCCATTTGGACCTAGCGCAACTCTCCTATATGGTGTAATGGTGTATAACGTAGTGTAGAAGTGGAATTGGAGGGATAAGAGGAATTGTGGTGAAAATGTATGCAAAGAAAGACGAAGTAGCGAGAAGAGACAATGAATATGATCATACGTATAGGTTGATGGGACAATTGTGAATGCTCAAGGGAGACGAATCCAATACATATCATCGATAGTGACATGGACACGAATGGCTTACACTCACACTGATGGCCAAGCAAATTCTCTCTCTTGCTCATCCCAAAATGCTCCTATCAGCTCATGCACGCATTTGCGGTTTTGAAGACTGCTTCAACTCTAACGTATTTGTCTATGAAGGCAAGGTAAACTACTACGGAGAGTGCGACGTGCACTAGCGGTTGCTCGAAATTTGCCATCGACATCGACATTTTGCAAAGAGAAATAGCGGGAGCTCAGCTCCTAGTGTGTATCCCATGGTTGAGCGTGTGGTTTTTGTGCACACAAAATACTCACTCAGTTGTATTACTACTACACTGTGAGAGAACTGACTTCAGTAAAAGTTTGCTCTTCTCTTCTTCGCGGTGGCAGCCTCCATTATCGAGAGCTTCAGAAAAACTCAATTAGGTTTCAATTTCCGTCAAGGATAGGCACGAAAGAAAGCGAGTTCCTTTGCTTTAGAGAAAAATTCCTTGTCAAGTAGTTTTAGTTTACGCAGAGAAATGGATTTCTTGTTCGAAATGAACTGTGCCTTCTATCCTGCAATCATTCGACCGTGACGGGAGTCCTAATTGTCCCTCTCTCCAACTCTGCCTGCCCTTCCCGTCGAGTCTACCGTCTCGTGTCGTCCAAAAAATACAAAAAGTTACATGAATCATTATCGTCCTCTTCATCTTCCTCCTGCCTCCCTATTGCTTTTCCGATCCAATTTTTTTGATCTTTTGCATTTCCTCCACCGAATAATAACACTGCGTCTCATATTCCAATAGTCGGCAAAGTCATCCTCGTCGTCATTTTTTCACTCATTTCCTCAGTTGATTTAATCCATAGGGCGTTCCTGTTTGAATAAAGCAATACACAATTCCCGCTAGTAAGATGATGAGATTTGTGATTATAATGATCAATTTTTTATGTGATTCATTCAGTTGTGTAGTCTACAAGGCTTTGTGAGGGGTTCCATACTGCATTATCTATACAATAATTGCATTTGCTTGTTCCGTTACTTCTATTGTCTTATCGTAAGGGTAAGGGTGGGAATCTGTGAATCACTCTTTTTAAAGAGTGAAAAATGGATATATGGATTGTGTGTGATTAGGCGGACGAGAGCTGGAAAAAGTAATGGTATGCTGATGATGATATGGTTGTGATACCGTAATCATAGAACACGCATATGATTACGCAGACAGACAAGTCGTGTATGGTGGTGGTGGCGGCGACGGCGGTGGTGGTGGTGGTGACTTTGGCCCGGTGCCTCTGGCCCAGAGAAATCAATAGGATCCATCCGCGCGTGGAAATCGGGTCAATTGAGTTGCTTCCTTCCTTCGAACGCAGAGACTCTCTTCTCGTCTAGTTTTGGATGCCCTTCTACCTTCCACCACTTTCTCCAGTTGCCCTCAACTTTATGGACTTTGGAATAACGAACCCAGTTTCATCCATTCAGACGTGAGAGACCACGGGTTTCTTGTTCACTTGCCAATTCCACTTTCTCTACGAATTCTTGTGCTGCGTATGCACTTTAGTTTTCCCTCTTCTCCTAACTCACTCAGTATTATACTATGCGTTCAGAGTGTGGAATACAAGACTGAGCCATCCCCAATTGAATTTAACGAATCAGGTCTACATTCCCCAAAATGCAACAATGAGATTGACTCAAAAGAATGCAAAATGGTATTTGGTGAAAGAAAAGTGTATTTATATTTCGTCCCTGCACTGAAAGAAGGTATTTGAAAGGGACTAAAAGGAATTTTAAATAGGCTGCAACCATTCATGGCCTAATGCAATATCATGTAGATATGTAGACGCAATATACTGACTGAAGGACCGTGTCTTGTCTTGTCTTGTCTTGGCCCATTCGTCCTCCTCCGAAATACGTAATTAAGTTAGTAAGTAAGTACGAACGCAAAGAAAGGAATGAGGCGAGAAGAATCTCTAGAGAAAGTGGTAGACAGAAACGCTGCTGGTGTGATGCTTCTTAGAATTCCTCTCAAGATTATGAAATGTATGAAAGCGAAATGCAAATATCTTCAAGTATATGGGTATTGGGTGCAGTGGGATGAAACGTAGCATGGCGAGGAAGTCAGTTTTCGCTGTCTAGGAGACGAAGGAGATGCAGATATGAGGATCTCTGGAAGAAGCTCATCCTTGAGATCTTCTTCCGAATCACACGCACCTTCTACATAGCACTGGAGCCAAGTGATGTGTAAATGCATAGAGAGAAGAGCGCCTTTCACTTCACTTTGTTTTTGATCCTGTTTGAGACATTAAAAGATATTCATGGGAGCCACTTGTAGTAAATACATTTCCCTCGTTTTCTCTCCTTTTTTTTCTGTACACAAATTGCACGTCCTCTTAGTATTGAGACTCCTCTTGCAATTTTCGGTAGCGATATTGGAAACAAAAGAGGTGGAGTTATACTGTGCTGTACTTTTTAGTTTAAAAGCTATCCTTTAGTATGTGTGTTGTGGAAACAAGCACCATTCACTCGAACAAAAACGGAATGAATGATGCGGTGTATAGCCTCATAGTCTGTCAATCCACATCCATCGTCTTTCACTTGATGGAAAAGATGTGTGCAAATAAATGAAGATGATTGATGGACCACTTATTATTTAAGCAGGTTAACAGATTCTACGGGTTTTTCTCAAAAGTTATACTGTACTAAAATACCAAAGCAACAACAGGAAGATCGTATTTCTGCACGAAAATGGTAAAATATGAAATGGGAGTCACAACAACTCGGGTATCATAGCATATCCTCACGCACATCGTCTAATGCGAACCAAAGAGGATTCCCTAATAGGTAACAATAACATTATTTGGTTGCCCTTTCCCGAGAAGGGCAATCCTACGACTGACTGTTTTCAATAAAGCTGATCTTTTCATGGTTGAAGGCAATTACGAAAACGACAAAAGGTTGTATATCTATAAAGCTTGATAATTTAAATTTGTTTTTGTGAATAATTTTTCAACAGAACGTGTACAAAAGATGAGACATAACAAAATGCACTAAATAGATCAAAGAATTTTGTGAAATCTGTTTTTTTTTGCAATAATTAAATAATAATTTGGAAAAACCGTCGTAATAACATGTTTGTGAAGTAAGGCGTTTTTATTTATTTTGTCTCTTGGTAACGCGTTGTCGTTTTTTCTTCCAAAGGAAACGGAATATAGTATTAGTGAGTTCCATTCGTTGCAAACTTTCTGTGTTCCATGGTTGCGACTTGCGACTGTTCCTAATTTCTAACTCGAGACTCTAGCTAGGGTGAGCAAAATAGTTCCATATTTGGCGTTGTTGACCCATTTAGTTCTCGTGGCTTGACCTTAATTTCTTGGGATTGGACATGGGCACACAAGGAATGATAGACTTGATCAACTTCTGTTTTTGATTTACAGGTGAGCTTGGACGCACGAGTTCGTGAGCTGGTGAATCAGAACATGGTGGACCCGACGCCGCACACATTCGATGAGGCCCAAGTTCAAATTTACACGTTGATGCATCGCGATTCATATCCACGCTTCGTGAATTCATCCTTGTACAAAAAGCTGGCTCAGCTCAATAATACGCAGCAACATCGAGGTTCCACCGTGTCCAGCAATCCGGCCTCTCGCAAAGAGTCCCTCGCGTCTTAGGAGACAAACTGACACAAAATCCTCTTAACTTTGTTCTGTCGATCAACGTTCTTCTCCTCCCTCTTCTTCGTTTTCCGTTTCCGTTATTTCCTTCATTAGACAAGAGTGTGCACAAGAGAAACGAAGAAATCCACAAAAGCTATGCCATCCATCCATCCCCAGTCGCCGAGTACCCTTGAGACGATTCTAAGGAGCCGACATGATTAATTTTTCTGTACTATTCTTCATGGCTGCCCAGCTGACCATATCGCACAGGTTCATCCAAGATTGATGAACTGAAATGGCCAAAGGGCATACATTATGCATCAGCTTTGGTATTCCTACGACATTCATGCATCTGCTCGAACGGTGGTCGCTTTCTTTTCCATATAGTAAAAAACCCTTCGCCCAAAAATCAATTCTCCACATCTTCCAATCAGTTAGGTGTGAAAAGATTTTTATCCTTTTGTAGTTGTAGATAGTTTTGGCACGAACCTTTCCTTTCTTTTCTCTTTTGCTGTACAACAACATGCTTTCGTGACTTCTCTGTATCACATCGTACAAAAGACGCGAATTGCATAGTAATCCGCCAAATCTCCCCAAAGACACGCTAAATTATTATTTCCTCTATCTTCTTGTGATTGCCCAATGAAATCGGAGTGGATTGCACGATCAACTTATTTGCTTGTAGTTTCTCACTGAGTGCTAGTCAGACACTCGTTTTACGGTTTCGATTGTAGGAGTACTTGGTACAGAGATTGTGTGATCTCATATCTACAAGTCAGTGAAGTCATTAGTTTTGAACAGGAGCCTACATCTTTATGAACTTCAACGTAACAATAAAAAGGAGTGGACATCGTTCAAACGCCGTTCTTTTTGAATTACTGAATTTTGTCGTTCGTCGTCGTGTAGAAGTAATTTAGTCTTTCGTCGTAGTAAATAGTTATAAAATAACTTGTAGAATATACATTGAGTACGTATACTTATTATACTTCTTTTTTAGTTGACCTGCGTTGAGGATGTTAGACACGCAGGAAGACAAAAAGGCATCATTACCAACAGTAACATTGACATTGTACATAACTATTGTATAGTATATTATTATTGTTATCGTTATTATGATTACGAATAGTATAAATCTTTTTGAACTGGTAGTATAAAAGAATTTATAATAAATAGGAATGAGCATGGGCATGGGAGGAGAACGAGTGTGTGATGAGTTGATGAGTGGACTAGAAAATACGGAATGTAAGGGAGTGTTCGATTAGTTTGGTGATTGCAACAAATGTACATTATTTAATACCAAAATGTTATAGTAGGATTAATGTTCTAAGTTTCCTTGTTTCTCCGCTCCAGTCATATCGTACAAAAAGGGGGAAAAGAGAGAGTACTACTAGGTAGGTAAATACGTGTAAGATTTCTTCAAAAAGATGTAATGCAAAGTCAGAGACGTAATGTTGTGTATATAGGATGAGTGTATGAGGCCACTCTGAAGTCTGAAGATGCAGACGGCGTCCCGCGTTGATTTATGCGGGCGACAATCAACAGTCCCGACATGAAATGCAACTTTGTTGTCCAACTCCCCGTCACTTGTCATTTGATTTGGTAGAAAGACGAGACTTTTCAGTCCGTCTCAAGAGGCAATGTCTTCACCTTTCCAATAGCAGAAAAGCCTCTCGGGGAAAGACAACAATAAAATCTAGGAGTCAGAAAGAAAGTACTTACCGACTTGAGCCTTGTGCAAAAAACTCTGTGGGAAAAGAAGAAGTATAGGATGCAAAGGGGACCTGCCGCTGTGAGAAAGAGAAAGAGAGAAGAAAAGACGAATCGATCCATCAGAGTCGTCGAGTTGTTTGCCGACGTTTGATTTCGGCTCTGTGTCTTCTTTTCTTCTCTCATGCCCCAGAGTTGACGAATGAAGTCAAGTCAATAAGGGTGAGCTGTCAAGGGTGAGTTGTTCGAATGAATATGTCTCCGACAGTCTCAGGATGTGACCCAATCGTTTGAATGATTTCACTTTCATCTCTTTCTCTCTAACTCAGTGTCGGCAAAAAGGAAAACGAGTCCTCAGTCCTCATCGTAAACATTCAAAATCTCGGAGTGCCCCATCAGTCGACCTCAACGACAGCTTTGAGTCTTGGCTTGTTGTCCCGTCCCTAGCTTGACACCACACAGCGGGACCTGAGGCTGAGACTGCACTCTGTTCTTCTTCCTCGTTAAAACAACAAGTTCTTTGGAGGAAATCCCGTTTCTTTCTTTCTTCCTAAAAGGTCATGTGGGATAAACTCACGAAAAGAGAAAAACATCCATCCTGGGTTTCCTCACAAAATGTCAAGGTATTTTGCTCTTCGCCGCTCCTGTCACACTCTCCTTTTCACTACGTGGAATGGAATGTGGTGGAGGTGTTGCATTACACCCACCCACATTTTCTCAAATTGTGATATTACTCATTGCCATTTGCCATTTGCCCTTCTCGCACTTCTCATTTCTTACATCAAACCAAGTACTGAATGAGCACATTACAAATGACTATAAAAGCGTCGCCGTATAGTAGTATTGAGTACTACAGTATGCTTGCGATGCTCTCATTTTTCTAGTGCTCTGGTATTTCAGTTGTAATGCAATCCTCATTTCTCCCTTCTTCTTTCTCTTTGTCTTTGTGTGAATCGTAATATACTAGTTCAAAACTGGACGTGTGGAGGCAGGCATCTTCCTTGGTCCACGTTTTTGCAAGCAACAACCTTTTATGTACATATAATATAGACTATTCTTCAAAACGTGTATTTCTACACAATGCTAATACAAAACTTAAAAGTTTCGATTAAAACAAGAAGAACCCTATAAAAAACTTTTCCCACGCATATCTCCCATTCCGAAACGAGGGCTTATAGCATACGAGACGTAGGAATGTAGGAAATAACCAGCAAGAGAAATGAGGTATTAATTAATCGAGGAAAGTGAGTATGTCGTTTCCGCAGACTGTGCGTACATAAAAGTATTATTACACTCATAATATTATCGTCACAGTGTTACGATATCATGGATGTAGCACACTGCACTGGTGTTATATCGAAAGTGTGTTTGTGGTCAAATTAAGAATGGCTTCATCATAAATTTTAATGGCCCAGTAATGGCAAGTTGGTGGAAATTGAATGCTATGCTGACAAATATGTATACATCTTCAAACGTGAAAATGTAGTAGAAAACACCCCTGCCCACGCCCAAACCACCGCCCACAGAAAATCCATTAATTGCTAGTGAAAAAAATCATTGAATAAATACATCTCAGCGGTGATTGAAAAATTCAGTAGGGCATATAAAACTTTATTTCAAATCGATTTGGATTGAGAATACTGAATACTGACACTTTGCCATTGGCCTAAAGGCATTCAATTTTTATATGCAAATAGAGCTATTACTTCTGAGGATATGACAAAGTACTCAGCAGAATCACTTTTCAAGAGTTTTGTGATTTTGGTTCGTTGCTTTTGATGGGTTCGCTATGACTGTGGGTTATCACAGGATCATCATTCACAGCGTACCACAGAATTTAGATCATCCAAACTAGAGACAAGAAGTCTCATTTTGCACTCAAATGGAGAAACCAATTTTCATGTACGTTTACTCAATTTACAGTAAGAAAATTGCCAACAGAATCTTGCCATCTATTAATTCCAATAAATGGTTATAAAGATTTTGAGTGTCCGTTGTTGGGCTTGAGAGGAGAAAGAAACCCATTTACCTTTCACATTTCGCTTTTCAACTACCATTTTTACTATTACATATTTGTTACCATGAGCATTTCTGCCTTCTTTTCGCAATCCTTCACATGGTGACAGTCAGTTTTTTAACTTTACTTTTAATTTCTTTTACCAACTGCAACGAGTTTCGCAGTTCATTTTTTCATTATTACGTTTTACTCACGTACATTATATACCTAAAGCAAACCCTTACGGACATATTCAACAAACGCAACAATTAAATATTCTAAAGCTTTTTTTAAAAAGCATTTATCATTCTAATTTCCAACATCAACCAATGCACTTGTACTAATTGCCAATTTGTGATTGATGATCAATTGATCAAATAATCACGGATCACTTGGAGTATGAATATAGGCGTGTATTGTTATTTGCAAAGCATGATATACAGGGAATAACTAATTATGAATAACATTTTCTCAATTCACTAGTTCAATACTGTGAAGTGAATGAAGCTAATCTGTAATCTGTGACAAATTATGATATAAGAATGATGTAACATGTGCCCTGATATGGTCTCAAAAGTCTCTTCTACAACAGGTGACAATACAGTACACAAAATCAAAATACGATGCATTATTATAATAATATATAATTGACACATAGTAAATACGAAAAGGACTCCTTACTTAAGTTGTTGACTAATTAGGCATTACTAAATTAGGTTCCCAAAGTCTGGAACATGTGAAATCTCATAACTTTTGACGACAGAATGAAAAGTGAAAATCAATCATAAGTTCGGAATACTGAAATGATTAAATTATATCAATAAAAAAACAAATCAGGTGTATGTTTGAACTTGAATGATATAAATCCGTATTTAATAAGTAAGGGTTAATTAAATTAGTGACTAAATTACGATTTACACGTCAATGGAATTTAAAATCGATCGGAATCAAAATGAGGTGACTTGCGACGAATCCGAGTGCGCTTGTCACCATCAAAGTCACTTCGTCACTTGTGACGGCCCTCAAATCTAAACAGTAGAATTGCTAACTTGCATAGTGTAGCTTTGCTATTGTTTTAAGTGTTAAATCAACATTATGTTAAGGTTCAAACGGGAAGCGAATTTGGAACGTTATACATATAAACTATATATTGTGTTAAAAACCATATAAAGTAACATAATAACTAACTTGAAAACTATTAGATTACAAAAATAATCATTGCGTTGTACACAATACTAAAGAGAATAAAAATTGAAAAATGTGTCGATCGCTGATGCTACATGTTAATCTTACATTACTAAGTAAGGTACGAATAAAATCGTAAAGGTAATATTAAATTAAACGTAAATAAAATATATACCTCGTGCAGGGTTGTGCAGGGTGCGTGAGACATTCACAAGTTCGCTAACAAGTTAAGGAGTTCGAGTACATTGCTTTGATATATAGCGAAAATTTGTCCTTTCCAGGTTTTGTTTATGTTGTACTTTAAATTAAATACAGGAGAACAATTATAATAAATATTGAACATCGTTATTATTGATGTTAAACGCATTTCGAAAAACTACTACAAGGGCAGGGAAATTAACTATTCAGTTAATACCATAAAGCAGTCATTAATTAATTAATTAATTATACGTAAGCACAACATACAAATATTGTTCAGGATGAAGGGCTGTGGTATAAAAAATAATGTTGCGAATATTGTCTCTGTATAATTATTGTTGTTAGTGTACTTAACTGTACAATGATGAGTAAAATTGTGTGTATACAAGGCTGTGAGAAAGGTCGTGTCATTGGATGTCATGTGACTCAAACAATTAATAGATTATACATTGTAGATTACATTGCAACTGTGGAGATGACAAAAAGTGAGGTGACAGTGTAACTCATATAATGCCATCGACGAGTTGTTAGTCCAAAATTAATCATTGTCAATCCCTTTTCCCTGTGAGTGTACGAATTTCTTTTTGTTGTTGTTATTGTTAACGTTTTTCTGGGAGTGTTTATGCCAGGCTGTTGTTAAATGTCGACGAAAAAAGCATACAATATTGTCAATGGTAAACAAGCAATGTGTGTTTTGTTGCGTCATTTGTGTGTGAAAGGTAGAGCGCGTGTCACAAAAACGAATGTTCATCTTTAAAAAAGCGTGAAAAGCTATGTCGTCAGTAAAAACGGTGAACGCTTCGGAGATAACGACGATTTAAAAAATCACTTTAAAAAAATGAAGGCGCATGGGTTTTCCGCTGAGAGCCTAGACACACATTGCCCCAACTACAAGATGGGACAGAATGAGATTAAAAGATGTTTTCAAAAAAATAACCTCATCCTTTCCTGTTTTTTAATTGAACCTTATTACGCACGACGGCACGACTTTGCACATTGAAATAACTGATTTGATAGGCATATATTTAGAAAAATGGTATTAAAATAAAATTAGTTTGGGCTGCATAAATAATATACGCATTTTTAGGTTTCAGTTCAGGTTGTAGCATCACGTTAAGCATTATTGCTGGAAAACACAGACATTCCATGCTCCAAACATGACATGGCATACAGGAGGACGGTGAAGGTGAAGAGCATATTTGCCGTGGAAGCCGTGGATTGGGAATATTTGGATCTAAAGGCCTTTTCTCTGTACGAAAGGTTTCGCGAACACTGAAGATGCGAAAGATTCGAAATCATTTAAAAGCTGAACATTTAGAATGCAAGTGAGACCACGCTTGACATTTACATTACAAAGCGAGGGGAAGGTTCATGGAGAGAACTGGATTGAATTTGCTTGTCTGTCTCTGTCTAAGGAATGTCGAGTGGGTCAACGTGGATGGAGAAGCAGCAGAATTGAAGCAGATTTTGCAATGGTTCTTCGCATCTAATTACCAAGAACAGAGCAACATCCAACCAGCATTTGTGTGTCGAAGTGAAAAGGCATACTTTGGGAAATGCAACACGGCATAAATGGCGGGAGAATGGACCAAACCACCAACTCGATCATGATCACGATCACCGTTCAGTCTTCTTGCTACAAACTCGCTTGGTTGAGGATGCCATCGATCCATCATACTCTTGTGTCACGAGTACATGCATAAGGAATGAATGGTCGTCCTGCCTATTTGACGACGACGACGACCGCCACCACCGCATGGTTTTTCAAGTGACAGACATAATGTATGTACACCAGTACACAGACTTTTCCCCTCTCAATAGATAATATAACTCTTTGTAAACCCGTAAACGTAGGTCTGAGCAATGCTGTGACAATACGGACTAACTCTATTGTTAACGGTTTTTCAGACAGTATATCAAGGGAAGATTAGGAGTGGAGTGGAGTATACTTACTACTTTTTAAGCTTATTACATACACATAAAAGTTTAACTCGACGACGCGGCGACGACGTTGGATGTTGCGAAAAGTACAGACTGAAGAATAGAAATAGTCACAAAGGTGTTTTTTCTGATGATGACGACTTTTCCAATTCCTTGTCCTGGTTATCAGTTATAAGGAGCACAATGTTTAAAAAATGTTGGAGAGACTTCACGGGAAAACTTTACTTTCTTTCTTTTTCTTTTTTCTTCTGTGTACTCGACAAGTTTCCTTGAGGAAATCCATTCTTGTACCATTTCATGGAGTATTATTAACATTTCAGAATTGAATCAGTTTTCTGCTCCTCCGCGCAACCGAAAGGAGCCTACGGTGAAAACTCCATTAAATTCTTAATTTATATGCAAATATCACATTTATTTGAGCAGAAACTTTTAACTAGCAGTAGTAGTATAAATATAGTTTTTCCCTCCTACATTTTCTCATACGCTCTCCTCTTTTTTATTTTTGTGAAAGCAGGAGAAGAGAGCTCCTTTGTACAAAATATATATGAATACAAGTTGTAATGAGGAAAGTGAGGGGAAAGTGCAGCGTTGCTGGTGTCACTTTACCATACGGTTTTTCCTTATGCTTGATGAATTGTGTCAGAAAAGGAAAGGTTCAAATAGTTGGTGTGAGACAAGGAACATCTCCGTGGAAAAATGGTGATGATAAGTCGGTCCATTTGTCTCCAGACGATGCCCTGCCCTCACTTTCACTCCCCCTTCATATGCAGTTCATCATGTCGCCAGGCTGTCGGACGCTCTTTTGTCCTTCCACCGGGACTCTTTCTCCTATTGTCCTCATTTTTTTACCCGAAGAATGAGGAAGAAGCCTAGGTCCTCCATTGTGCTTGCTTTTCTTCTGCTCTCTTCAGTTAGATTATTATTGCATTTTGGTTGGATGTGAGCAACCAGAGAAATCTGCTTTGATGGCAACCGCCTTCCTCTGCAATGCTAGTCGCCTTCACATCGTCCATGACGACAAATTTGTCTCCGGCGAAAAAATAAAACCGAGTCATATTATTATATTCCTGGAACACGATGAGACGCAAGTCTGCACGCTACATGCAAATCATGATTTAAATTCTTCGAAGGAGCTTTAAAACTACTATTTTTGTCAAACAACAGCTTTTCAGCTCACGTATATATTTCATTCGTCTACATTTCCAAGCGTCCAACGCCACTTATAGATACCACAAGCGCATACACAAGAAAATTATATATATTTCTATATAATATTTCAATGCAATACTTAAAATGAAGGTTTTTGCTGAGCGTCTACTGTGTACTTACTATGTATAAGTTGTAACTTGTACATAGTAAGCTTGACAATTTCAGGTACAGCAAAACCTGCGAAGCAAAAGCTACTCTACCATGACTATTATCATGGTATGACTATTATGGCTCACTAAACTTTCTCCTAAATATGATAGTTACTAGTATTTCACTTCAGGGTATTACAAGTCATCCTATAAACCTATACTTAAAACCCTAAAATTTCACAATTATTCATAATTCAAAAATCAATTTGCATTTGCGGTGATGTACGGTCTGTGTAATTATATAGTAACTGGCAAGATAACTGCTATACATATTAAGGTGAAATTAAGGTGCACGGCGTACGAAAGTCTTTGCGTACTATTGCACCAAAATGACATCATTTGTGGACCAAATGGACTTTCTTGGCGTATATTACCAAAGCCATTGACAGGTGTTTGTCAATGTATATAGTAAAACATTTGAGAATACTAGTACATTTTACGACTTAAGCAAACAAAATCTAACGGTGAACGGTGCCAACTTTTTACAATCTGTCGTGTAAGAGTGTAAGACACTTTCACCGAACTATATATTTGGGAATGATAGGTTTCTCCAAGAAAACAAAGTTATATGATTTTTTGCTCTGTGTGAGTAGGATTCTTCAAGACTTTTACTACAAGGCCTCAGAAAATGAAGGGTTTTCCATTTTCATGGTACGAAAGAATGAAAGTGGAATGCAATAACCAGGAGAACGTTTGATGTTTGATCGCTTTTGACACAAATGTTCGAAAGCTCCAGCTTGCGATGAGTGAAAGAAAAAGCTCGTCGAAGACTTTCAGTCGTTCTTCGTTTGAACGTTTTCAGTGTAGATGGACCAGCAAAGCATGAATTTATGCTGAAGGAACGGTCTTTCTTATCGTCGTATACTTCTGTGGCGTCCCATTCCAATTACATACTGAGACTGAAGTTAGCGTTATGAAGATTGCTCTTTTGAGCTGTCAGTATTGGGGCAATGTGATTCTTGCGTCCAAACGACTTCATGAATTTATTTTTCCAATAATCATGCTGCTTTGTTTTGTGAAATCAATGTTTCCATTTGATGAACACGGTCAATTACATTTAACATAGAAAAGCATTCAGTTAACGTAAATGTTCTACTATTGAACAACAACTTTATGTTCTGTAGGTGGATAAGCGTTTACATTGTACAAATGTTGATGGATTGTTTTCTTAGAACCGTGGATCTACCTTGGACGTACACTATTGATATTCCAATATATTATTGTTTCATCGTTTGGAAGAATTAATTATGTTCATTACATTACATTAACATAATTTTGATGTAATGAGCAAAAAGTATGACCAAAGGCGGAACAGACGACGCGGCTAGTTAGCCAGGAACCAAATGAGGGTCAGAATTGATACGTGGAAATTGAAATCGAAACGATAAAGTAACAACATAATGGTGTATTGAACAATGGAATGGTCACAACGAACTGAAAAGAGTAGATAGTAACGAAACAAATACTAATGAATAAGTGAACAAGAGTGAAGGAGCCATGATGCATCGCATACGTTGAATAGTGAATGAGTAAAGTGTACAGTAATAAAGTCGTCTGACCTCCGTGTGCCCCTGTAAAGTCTAAGTGACTGAGGAATCTAATCCAATCAATTTAAATAAGCAGTTAGCCAGAGAGAGAAGCAAAGGCCATTAAATACAATGGCTATGGCTCAGTGGTCACATTGCTCTACTAACTAGGTGCGTCTTTGCCCATTAGCATTATTAACTTAACGTGCAACTCATTCTCATGATTCTTTCTTTCTTGCTTGTTTTCTTTGGCTGTGATAATGATAATGTAATGTATGTAATAAGGAGCTTTTGTAATGTGAAAATGTAGAAGAAACTGAGAGAAGAACAGTAATGAAGATGAGGCGAATGGACAATGCAACAATGGCGAAGGAACTGAGAGTTTGCTGGTGCTGTTCTGTTACAGAGGAGCTTCTTTCAATAGGGAAAGAGGAGCTGTATTAAAGTATAGTGGCCCATAATAAAAAGAGTAAGAAGATGATTCCAATCATAATCGAGTGAGCGTCAGTGTATTAGTTTACCGGTGATGGACGCGATTGCATGCCTGCTGGCGTGTTTAAGTCCGATCGAGTGACGGATGTCGGATTACACTCAACTATGGGCAACAAGAGGATTAATTCCTCTCTGCTCACTAAAAGTTAAAAGTTTGTGGTGATGCGGTGGTGGTGTAGTGGTGGCAGTGTTTGGTTGGCTAGCTCTTAGCTGATAGCTCCTTCTCACACATACAAGACAACAAGAGAAGGAAGACAAAGGTCACTAATTTGCATAAAATGTCGATTGGGCTTTATTGCTCAAGAAGCAAGGCTATCGCCGACCATTATCAAAAATTTTGTGGCGAGCAAAAAATTTATTACAATTGCACAGCTGAGAGGGATACGAAGTTGGGGAGATAGGAGTTATGCCGTGCAATCTCCATTGATTTTATGAGATTTTTTTCTTGGTTCACTGAGTCTTTTCACTTGTTCAGTTCATCGTTTGATGATATTTAGTTGGTCACTGCGTCGTTTGAGAGCCAAAGTTGTCTTATGGTGACGCTATAGTCTTTTGTTCAAACGAAACTTTTGCCGAATAAGAATAAGCGATCAAATTGGATCTTCCTCCTTCTGGCTTCTGCATAATGCGCAATTCAAAACCGAAGAAAAAACCTGATCAACTGGCAAGTCTCTTCAGGTCATGGCGTCTTGAGTTACGCATAAAAATTTGCCAAACCTTTTCTTTCTGTATTAAACAGGAAACTTATTAAAGTCAGCGTCGAAGCGTCTTCGGCAATAAAAATTAAATGAGACTACGTAATGTGGCAGTGATGAGGAGACTTTATTACCATCCATTTTCCTACATTGACAAGCACAGCGACAACATATTTAAGAGCTTTTTCCAAGAGGCTTCTGTGTGTATCTGTGGTATCTCAAAAAAACGCCGAATAGTAGTACTGGGATCACGCTGAAAGATTCGGCAGTGAAACGAATTGTGTATTATTGCTGGTGTTAGGAACAGGGAACGAAGATTGGGCAGGGTAACAATGAAATGTGACTCTTACCTAATGAGTAAAGTGTGCAAACATGCCAAGGTAATGTGGAGACAGGAATCCTCGGACATGCCGGTAGAAAAGCCGACAATCACTTTTATTCTGTGGCTCTTGGAATTTAGAATTTCGTAGTATAATATACTACACAATATATACAAAGTTTCGTAGTACGTTACATTCGTAAGTAGTTAGACATTGTTGTGAACATCAGTCTTCATTATTACTTTTGCAGGATGAGCAGGTTTCATGCGGACACAGGAAGCAACAACGCCACACAAAATAACAATTCAAAAGTTTTTGTTATTCTCATTTATGAACGATATTATAAATAATGTTGGGATCTCTCCGTGAAATGCCAAAAGCATCCTGACTTTCCTGACGAACTCAAGGCGCCAGTTGTACTACACGCCGGTGTTTCTTTGTTTAATCCTTAGCTATTTCAACACAGCTTCATTACTCATTCAAGTTTATCTTCACGACTGTGAAAGTGGACGATGTGATGGGACGATTCGTATCGCACTCGTCGTCTGCTTTTCGGACCATCAGCGGACTCACCTGCTCAAATACAATTCACATTTTCTTGTAATCTCATCATCATCTTATCATCCGCATAAACGTTTGAAGCAGAAAACCAAAAAATATACATAATGTAGTATAGATCATTCCGCTTGTCCCATTCTCATCCTCCACTCAATCATTCTTGTCAGCAAAATTCAATTTAAACTTTAAGAATATGCACTCGATTATGTACTAGTCACAGTGTCATTCGATTAGTAAAACAGCAAAGATGACATGGAAAATGGAATGCCCATCATGTGACAACACAGTAAAGGGAACCAGCTGGCACTGAATTAAGCCGAAGTTTTTGTAGACGTTTAAACGTTGTCCAGTTTGTCTTGTTTTTTCCTCACATGATTATTATGCAAAGACCACTCGGGAGCATCTTTAGTTTCAATTTGAAGCTTACGTTTGTATGATTGGGCTTTGATAAGATGAAACAAGAAGAGTCAAATGATGCGATGGTTTTGTCCATTTGAACTTACTATGTATTTCCTGATTTTGTTTTGAAAAATGATTAAATCAAACAAGCGCTTTTGGAACCGAAAAAACAAAAATGTGTAACTACTAAAAATTACTGTTACTACTGTTTTTTGTTACTCAATTATTCATTTAGAATTTTGTTGTTACCCGTCGGTTCGCATCTCGTGCATTTCTTGTAAAAATGAAAACAAAATATTTTTTCAACTGAAGGTTAGAAAAACAAAATTTCCTGAATCCTGAGTCAATAGAGACTCGTTAAAAAGCGAACAGTGCCATGGATAATGTAAACAAAGGAGACATTTGTAGTGCTAATAAAAACAATTTAATTTACAAGTTTTGAACGCACGGAGTTGTAAGTGTCAGTAGACGAGTGTGAACAAAATAAATAAAGGCGGAACCAAAAAACACCTTTGGCGTAGACGAACCGGATAGAAACCACTCGAAATGACTTTTTAACTGTCTCTTTTTCGGCCAAAAGCATTTTCCCCCAGTAAAAATCTTGAAACCTTCTCGTTTCTTTACAATAATAATATGAAAAATGTGTGCGCGTCCTCAAAGGCGTCAAAGGGAAATCACCATTTACAAAAAAGCGTCAATATCATTTTTTGAACGGCATTTATTTTCCCGTCGTTGTTCACAATTTTATAATCTTGCTTAACTTCTTTAGTTCGTAACCTGTCTCATGTTTACTCTGATATGAGTTTCCAAAAAAACACAAAAAAAGCTAGCTAAATGACGAAGAGGCATATCGTTCTAAAATCTCGTTTGAAACTGACATTCATGAGGTTGCGCTTGTCTTCACCTATTTGTAATTTGAGATTTGGCGAGAAAATTTCTTTTCAGGTCGACTCATCATTTTTCACCTTTCTTATTTTGCGACGACTGTGACGATGAAGAAGAAAACTCTTTTGAAACGTATGTAGGCGACTGTAGCCATAAAAGTGTTTACAGTAAATTCACGAGCAGTAATTGAATTTAAAAAATTCTTTTTCATACCCTCAAAAGACTCCCCATTGAGTTTTGACCTACAAAATAAATTTTACAGAGCAAATTTTACAAAAGCACCGATTTTTTGTGCACATGCATCTATAGTTTGAATTGCAACAATAAATTACATCCTATTATCTTTTATTCTCTGCTTGTTTTTATGCAAGAGACGAGTTGGCAGTCTCAAATGTAAAAATGTATCAAATGAGATTAGAGCTTGATTCAATTGGATGGACGATTGAAGTGGGCAGGTGCATTCACACAACTCAGCACACACAGGCAGAGAGAAACAAATAATCGGGAAGAAATTGGCATGACGAAGGGTCCTTCATCCATACGTCGTGAATGACTCAGCTGTCAAACATGAGATGAGTCCATTGATAAAGAACAACTAACGATGCACATAGACTCTGTGTTGAGTGGAAGATTTGAGTGCCAATGGTCCATTATAGCCTTAAGACAGGTTGCCTTCTTCCACACGATTCCACCAATGCGTAACCGTAACCACAGAACGTCTCAACGACACGACTCACAAAACAGTCACTTATACATTATACTTATTACATTATTGACAGAGGAAAGAAAAGTCGAGCGACAAATAATGCCAATGATAATTGGCTATGAGCTATGCTCTTGTAACAAGATAGAATTCAGGCCTTTTCCCCTTCCCTTGCTTCATTGAAAAAGCATGTGCTTGAACAATCGCAATCACTCAACAAGCTAGACTAGACATTGGGCATGTAAACTATCATGCAAAATGGTTTCATACCATGCTAATGTACGACAATTATTATGGTAATAATGCGGAAAATTGTGCAGGTGGAATACACGTGAATACGAAAATGTTTCAGCGAAATTGTCGCCCACGCGCATTCAATCCACGAGGATTCAGCCTATAAAAGTCACAATATGACGAAGTAGAGTCTGTAGAGTTGGCTGGAAGAAACGGGCGCATATAATATTAATAATCTTAATTTACTATCATAAGTACATACTACACGCATTATATCATTACTTAACCAGTTTAGTATATGATGGAACTTGGAAATCATTTAGCACTCAGCAGACATTATTACTTACTATATTCAGTATTCAGTATTCAGTTGTATATATGGTATTGGATTGGATTTGGTTTGTGCTCATGGAGCTGCGTGCGTCGTCGTCGCAAGTCGGAATCGCAATCGCAACGTCGCAAGCAATGTTATAAATGCATTTAAGAATGTTGTGCTTGCCCTTATGTTCATTTCCTCTAGAGTGGCTTGTCTTTTCTGGCAGGAGCGCTATAAGATGAAGTGTTGTTTCTGTTTCTTTTTTTTCATTGAAGGAAAAAATGTGATGGCCTGGTCAATAAAGAAGAGTCGTCTTTTTAGTATAGAGAGTACACCAACAGAGGAGATGGACATGGGAGGTCGACGCAAAATCATAATTCCTCTCTGCACAGTCGTGTTCTCTGGTTTTTGTTGTGTGTGAGCAATTCTTCGTCAAGTGGATGCTACATACATCACGGAGAATCACAATCGCATCTAATCACGCGAAAAGGCCACCACTAGAAATGCGCTTGGAATAATGATTTCTTCTCTTCTCTGTGTCCGTCTGCCAGCCCCCTTGTTCTCCTACGAAGAAAGGGCAAATAAAAAAATCCCAGTTGAATAAGTTGCACCCGGCAAAAAGAGCCATGCAAATGGGAAAAAATGTGCACTGATGGATGTTTCTAGTTAACATTAAACGTGGCTGTGCCAAAGTGTGTTGGTCAGATGCGGTGGTGGACGATGCTGATGATGACGATGATGATGATGCTACTACTTAATCTCAAGACTGGAATATCCTATTCTAAAGAAAAGAGGAGACGAAGACGACGCAAAGCAAGCGAATATAGCGAAGAAGGATTGGTGAAGCTGTCAACTTTTTCGCACTTTACCTTAAATCTTACATCGTCATTAGGACGGACTTTCGTGTATGTGCCCTTTGTGTCTTCGTCACGTGTGTGTGGGGAAGAAGAAACGGATACGAAACGATGCTCGCCGAATATTTTATTTGTCTGTGATGTACTCTTTAGTTTATTCGCTTTACAGAGACAAGCAGAGTTGTTCCTTCTTCATCGTTTCTTTTTCTTCTCGGTGGGATAACAAACGTTGTAGCGACTTTTGACTTTGCTTTCAAAGGAGCAGATGTAGCGTGAAGGAATCTTGACACAGAGACTCCCCAACGGAGTCCTGAGCAGTTTAGACACAGATTATTGTTGCATTTGGTCAAACTGTTTAGTGTCGGTGTTGGTTCAAAGGCCGACGGATTCGTGTTCTCGAAGAAGACACGCGGAATCTCCTTCTTCTTTTCTTTTTCACTTCCACTCATTATTTGATCTTAGCACCGATGCTCAAGAATGAAAGGTTGCCCACACCGTATTCCATCTAATGGATAATATGCGTTAAGTTTATTAAGTGCCGATTTCATTTTTTCATTTCATCCCACTGTGCGCTCTGCTTCATTGCATCGAAAAACTCTTTTAGGAAATCCGCGCAAATTAAATGGAAATTTACCATAGCATTTACATTTTCTCTCAAATGAGCAGGTCCAAGCCAGCCCCATTAGGAATGCAAAGGGTGCCAACTAATCACACTTATCGAGGCGAGGAGCAAAAATTGATACAAAAAGATTGAAGGTTTGCGGGTTTCACTCATCTCCATCCGCTCACATCAACTCATGCAGTAGCAGTCAGTAGCAGCATGCAAAATCGCTATGCAAAAAGGACTTGGAAAAATTGCAAATTATATGGGATGACGTACTGAATTAAATTCTACACGGAGTTCATCATTCCCATTATATTCAAATTTGAAAACGTAATCTTTCATATCAATGCGATCAGACGATGAAAAGCAAAAGCATTTTTCTTCGATTGAGTTCCTTTCCATCCCTTTTCCTGAAATTCCACGACTGCTTGACGCATTGCACAGTCCATGCGACTTTATAATGCATAACAATTATTGTAAGGTGTAACATTCTGGAAGCGGAAATGAATGAATTTGCATCTTCGATACCCACAATTTCTCAACGTCATTTTAGCGGTAACAATAGAGCATTATTTTGAATTGACAGGTGGCTATTCTACTCTTATAGATTATATTACAACCTCAAAAGAGCAGCAGTTGGAGATGGATTTGACTGACGTTTTTGGCAAACCTGAACGGAGACCCTGAGGCTCATGGCTACCGTCGTCACATTTCCAAAATGAAACGATGGTTCATGTTTTCATGAGAAAATAAGGAAAATGCATTCACATTAATAATAATAACCAATCAGTTTTTCTCTTCCCTGATTTTCGACTTTTTAATTACGAACTCTTTTATCTCAAAACATACGCGTCCTTAATAGGCACATATTTATTTTCTTTCCAATCCCAACGAATTAAAACTAAAGTACGTATAATGTACATACAAATGCAAGTAAAAACAGCAATGCAATGACGTTTCCTACCTCTCCATATTTTGCAAAAGAGACAAAGACGGAATACAAATGACTGAGGACGTACTGCATGGTTTGGTATCGTGCTTTTGATGATGAGAGACTTGAGAGATGACTGACTATTATGACTACTAACATCCTATAAAGAAATTGGCTCCTCCCACCCGCATAAGTCTACGAAATCTTATATGTCTGAGAAAAGGAATTTAACTTTAATTCACTGCATACACTCGGATGTATGATTACTTATTGTATTACAACATTAACAAGTAAACTAATACTTTACGCTATTAAATTCAAGCGGAGCGTCGGCGCCTTCTCTTATAAGTCTATTGTAGATTACATTTTGACTGGGTGTTAATAACTCACATACTGAGTGACATACACTCTGGTCCGATGGATTGTTCTATTGTACGCATTGTCCGTAACAGTATTGATCCTTTTGATAATTTTACAACACTACTAAATTGGTATATTAAGTTACAAAATATTTCAATCCAATATTTGACCCTTTGTGAACTCAATACAAAGCAATAGAATTAATAATAGAAAGAGTGGGCAGCCTGTCCTTTCAGGTACAATGCTTGGAATTTAATAATTTCAAAACTATTATTTATGCCGACTGTTCAAAATAAATGCATAAATATGCAAGCTAAAATATGGATATTGTGAATATGGAATTTTAAAGGCGCTGTTTTGTAAGCACGATTAGACGACTATTGACCAGTCAATTGTTGGAAAGCGTTGTTAGATAATGTCTTAAGATGCATGATTGGAGATGTTTGAAAAATGGACAATGAGTGACAAGAGACCTCATAGTTTCTGCAAATAACTAAGGTCGGTTGAAATGAAGTTTACATGACAAAATATCCTTTGCAGTGTCACGGTTTAGGTTGTAGTAACGACTTTATTTGCCAGTTCGAGTGTTGTAAAACATTCAAGTAGTAAGGAGTGAGCTGTGAAGACATTCTGCTATTTTCAGAAGTCAGCAGACTAGTTTGATAAGACGAGCTTGTTGGACAAGCTGATAATCTGTCTATTGGCCAAGTTGGATAGGAACGTAACTCGTCGTATCTCCATGGGTTATCTCTTCCTCCCTTTTGCGGCAAAGGCATGTCACTAAAGCATAGCCTACATTGTCGACACTCATAGAAGTCTTATTACAACAAGAATACGAAACCAGGAGTTCTCTTCTGTTTACGTGTTTACCTTTTAACTGCTTCTCGACTCATTTACTGTGACAATCTCTAATTTGGGGAACATTTCTTCTTTCTCATTTCTTTTATTACCATGTGACGACGACGAAGAAGACAATGTCCCTTGCACGAGTTACCACTAGTTTGTAGCAGTACTGCTACACTAGTCTCATCTCTTGCGACTAGAGTCGTTCTGGCTGTCGTCGTCTGTGGGCCTCTGTCACCGTAATAAAAATTTACAAATTGTGAGACAGAGCGGACCCTATATCCTATGGCTATGGCCTCGATGTCGCCTTCTGTTTGACAATTACAACAACCACAATATGTGAATGTGTACTAAAAGTATGTGTATAGTGTAATAAAGATGAATTTAGGTCGATACAAAGTCAAATGTATACATTAATAATGCACATAATGTATTGGGTTTTATATGACGTCGTTTTTGTGTTTGTGTCCTTTTAATACATCAATCCTATACTGGAATAGTTGATAATGCATCTCAAATTTGATGACTCTCATAGGCGACAATTACATGAAATAATGCTTGAGTAATTACTTAATTAAGAAGCCGAAATCAAGCTTGCCTAATTTCAGTTACAATACACGGGAAGTACATATTTGCACTTGTGGTAATGCTATTATTGCATTGCATGCATGAAAGCAGAGAGAATAGGATTAGTGTTGTTGTTGGCCGAAAGAAAAGTGGAGTGCAATGAAAGAAACGAAACGAAACGATGAAACGAATGATTTTATCTGAACTACTTTGACATTTTGTCTTCTTCTTTTCTCTGTCTTTTTGAATGACTTGGCATCTCGTCTCACTTTTTCATTTTCCAATGTCCTGTGACATTCCGAAGACGAAAATTCGATGTGGGCCTAGTTCAAAGTTTGGTTTGGTTTAAACGAGGCAAAGTCATGAAAAGTTGAGACATGGAGAAATGTGGAGTGAGTGCATGTTGAGTGTTCTATAAGGGTTTGTGACGAAGACGGAATGAGAGGAATAAATGGACGTTTATTAGCATTCGACAATCTGTGACACGAATTAATGATGACGGACGTGATTTGTGGCCCTGATCTGTGAACGGATAGAAAGAGAGAAATAAGAAAAGAGGGCTGCTCCTTAGGAGCTGACATGACCGCCTTCTTCTTCTCTCTAATCATATTATCCCGTAGAAACCAAAAAGCGATTTGGCATTTGTTTGTATATAGGAGCGTATAGTCGTAAGTAAGTAACCAAGTAGTCGTTATAGTACGATTCTCATCCTAAAGTAGTGAAATCTTTTTTTCCGCTGAGCAATAATGCAAATGCTTCAAAGCGATCAGAAGGAATGGACTGGAGTGGAAAGAGATTGCTAGTGGACAGACATCTGTTTGAATAGAAAGACGCCCATTAGCATGCAGTAAAGCACTCGACAATCTGGCTTTTGCAGAATCCTCGAAGATGTACAATATTTTTTTACTTTGCCAAATGTATGCAACAAAGACATGCAGGAGTCATCGGTAGAGTTAGAGTTGGTTGCTCAGGAGCATTAGAATGTTCAAGAGAGAGACTCGGCTTGAAATGGGAAATCATAATTGACTGTCCTTTTTCATGCTGTCATCGTCCACGGATGAGTGGACGATGCTATTAGGTACAGTGGAATTGCCTGACAGCTTAGTGGACACGGTCAAAAAATCCAAAGGATTACATGAGAGAGAAATGGCGCTATGTGCACAAGGTCCAAAGAGACGGGAAAGAGCAGATGACACTTGTCACCTTGTGTCCTCTTCGTGTCGTCAAAAAGGTTGTTCTTATAAGGGCGAGAAATAAGGAGTCCAAGGGATATTTTAAAGGATAGCTCAAGTTTGTGCTGAGAGTAAAGCAATGCGACTATGCGACAGCGACGCAGTAAATGTACCCAGGCCATGAATGTGATGTGATGTGAGGATGAGACGAAGAGACGATCTAACGTCTCTCGCTCAAGAATCACGATGGACGATGGACACGTCTTCGTCTTCTACGGATTTTAATGGCACAGAACAGACTCAAGTACGTCTGTCTCTACGTTGCTTCTTTCGCTTCACTCCATCCACCCGAGACTTCAATCCAATTTCCAACTTCTTCCAGATTTTTTCCCCTTCTTCTCTCCACCAAAAGACTGATAATCACCCTGACTAGAATGTTAAATACTTTTTGAGAAAGAAAGCTCCTACGAAGAAGGTTGGTGCTTTGGTTGCTTTGCTAGTATAGGCACTACCGGCCGTCTTTTGTTTTCAACGATAAATTCGCTTCTTCTTCATCTTCTTCTAGGTTCTTGAAACATTCCTGTGTGCTCCTGAAGCTCCTCCGTGGAGCCAAATTACAGGCTGAGATAAGACTAATTTATGCATTGATTATAAACACTCACGACCTACAGGCGATTTCCTCCCTTTTGAAAAAAGGCAGGAGCATCAGCGAATAATACAACAGCAACAACACGGACCATTTTAACTTTTTGACTTTTTTCTCAAATCAAGCCAAACATTCACCTTGGCCATGGACACGGCAGGTTCATATGGACACTTGTGCTTTTACACGCTGAAGTCATGACATTCATGTCGCACTCCGCATCTTTGCATGCTCAAATGTCATGCCACAAACAGAAAGGAAGAGAATGAGCTGAGCTTCAGCTTCATGGCAATCAAATGGAAATCTCAGTTCATATGTACAAACTTGTAGTAAACACGAAAAGCTTTTTTTAAAAAAACAGTAGAAAATGTGTACAAACTGACGGGCATGCAAAGAGAGAAAAGATATCATATCCTTGCAGTATTATACAAGAAACCTGGGTATGTAGCACATTATAGATCCGTGTACTGTACACTCCACTTCACGTCCAAGAAATCTTTTAGCGGACATTAAGATTACAATTTTTCTGATATATTCTATTACTTGGAGGTAGAAGATGATGGTGCCCCTTGGTTGAAAAGGCGTCTTTCTTCCATCATCCCTTGCATAACAAGAGAAGGCAATTCCCTCATCCTCCCCAATAGTGGCAGTTTTCTAATCAAAACGCACGGAGAAGTGCACTTGAAGTGTCACGGGAAGTGACCTCCTGTTGACGCCTTTTGACATTCTCATTACCATCCCGTCAAAAGAGAAGCGAAAGAAATGAGTATCGTCCTCATCTCTCGTAGGTTCAGCGTTCAACTTTGCTGCTGCCGCCGTCGTGCCGTGGCTACTCGCTACCCCCGTGCACTTGCTCCTGCCGTTCATTCCTTCAATTTAGAACGCAATATTAAGCGATATCAAATTAAACGATGCACCTTTATGTGTCATCTCATCAAACAGCCCATAAATCTGAGCCGTGAGCCCATTACACATTAAAAATCTTCAATCTTCAAGAAATTCACATGAAATAAAATGGCTCTTGATTATAAAGGCGAAAGGTCTCAATTGCCACTTTGTGGATTCAAATGTGAAACAATTTTCAGATTTTGGGATCTGCAATTATCCCATCGTTTCCTCCCTGAGAATACGACCATTCCAATTGGTCAGGAGGATTTCTCATCGACCCTCAAAAAACTGAAGTTTGCTAACTCACGTTCATCTGGAGCGGACAACCATAAATAATTCTGATTGTTGTTTATCATCTGGCACAATTAGTAAGTCCAGAATCTCTGGATTACAGGATGGCACAAATGGCCTTATTATAACATTTCTATGCGAAAAAAAGTAGGGAAAGCACTTCAGAGGTGGGTTCGCCGGACTTAACTTCAGGAAAAAATCACTGGTGAGTACGCTTCTCAGTGCCAGCACCGCTACTGCACTGCAACAACATTTCACTTGGCATTGCATTCACTACTCTTAATAGCCCAAGAAGCATAACAGACAGGAGATTGCTGGGCTCCTTATAATCCCGACTACGTGACATCCACAATCTCGATTTTGGAGAGCAATAAAATGAAATTAAATAAAATGCGTCCAACCTTTCTTCCCTTCTGTACACATGGGCAGACCCACACTCTCAAACTCAAGTTAGTGCAATCATTGCTCTCAAGTACACACATCTAATATAATCTAATACGTTTACATAAGTTTATATAGTTACTTGTGTCAAAGAGTTTTTCCACTTTTTTTGAATCTTACTTGCACAACCACAAACATTTCTGGAGGCAAAAAAACTACATAAGAATAGAATCTTTGTTAATAATATTGTTTAAGTATGAACGCATGAAACATTCATATACATGGTTAAAGTTTACGTTTGTAATGCAGTAGTACCGAATCTCCGCCCACTCTTCAATAGAATTTTGAAAAGGTTACACCTTTTCCACGCAACAATCCAGAAATTTTCCTTCCAGCCAACAAAGACCATTTCGATTGCAATTTTTTGAGAAACGTCCTTCTCATGGGTCCGTGCACCGGAAAAAAGGGGTACACAAACATACACATGCACACTCAACTCTTAACTCTCATCAGATTGTTAGAAGCAGTGACTTGAAACAGGTTGAAGTTCTTTTGAATTTTGCTCGTTCTCATCATTGTACAATATTATATTATATCTGACAAGACCAATCTAGGTCTAAAAGAAGCTCACACTTCTTCCAATTTCATCGTTTTGAACGATGCTCAGAATCGGATCCGCTATCAACTCAACTCACTCATTATTATTAGTATCATTATCTCCCATGTGTAAGAAATACATATTACATGCGTGAAAATTGTCTTGTCCGAACGGCTCAGTTGTACGCCTCCTTTACTCTTACCCGGGAGCCACAATGCTGACAGACAGTCAGTCAAAACGTGATTTATATTAATTTTCTCTTTTTGTCAATGTTGACGCGCCTGTCAGTCCACATTAAAAGTTTCCCTTTTCACGCTGGGCGTATTTTCACCTTTCGGTGTATGTACAGTAGTGGCACAATAAATCATAATTATACCCATCCAAAGGGATCCCGTCGGAAAGTCGGAACCCATGACTCCACCAGATGTTGTCTCATCTTCGTCTCCCGTCTTCTTTTAGTTCAGGTTCATTGTCTTTAATGCCCTTTTAAATGTTATGATACCTGTTCCCATATGATTTCATTTTTACTCCTATTAGAATACTTAAAGTAATTTTTAAAGAATTTTATAACAACATTTTGCATTTTTCATTCATTCTTTCTTGCCTTTGAAAACTGTATGTGAAAATAATGCTCACGTTAGTTATTCAAGCAGTGGACTCTAACCATAAGCATGGGCACATGAATTCTCCAGAACTGTTTTCTAAAAAAAATTATTGTTGTTGTTATGTTGCTTTGAAAAAAAATAAGTTTTACTGGCTTATTAGCTTCAGTTGTTGTTTGTGCCTGATAAGCAGCTTGCAGAGTTGACTACAGAACAGTTGAACAGTACAAATGTGAGCAACAAAGCTTCTTTCTTTGATGAATATCACGTCCTGCCACGTGAACCATTATAGACGTTTTGCAGGGTAGACAACGATTATAAAAGGAGAAGGTTAATTGAGTATAAAGGGAACAAATTCAAAGATCAAAAGTCGGCGTTCCAGATATTTTTATTTTTTGGGATTGCTATACATTTTGCCACTGAACAAACTAAATATTATGGGTAAAAGAGCTTGAGCATTTGGTGAAATACAATTGTAAAGCTTTTAATGTGCAAGTAAAAGCGTTTCAAGAAACATCATGATCAAGAATTTTATTGCAGCAACTGCCACTGTGACCCGTCAACTCGGGAAGCAGAAGTAATGGATGAGACATGAGACTTGAGACCCCACATTGTCTTCTTCGTCTTGGAACTTCTGACACAAAGGAATGACGTGTCTGGAACTTGACAGGCTGTCGCTGTCTTGACTTGAGCTCACGCAACGGCAGACGGTGAGTGAAATCCAAAAATCCAACAGAAACCAGTGCAGAAAATTCTGTTTCTCATAGGTTTTTAAAATAAAAAGTTTTGTGGGTTTTTGACATAAAACGGTTTTGGAACCTTATCTTTGAAGGTAGCACGTGTACTTGACTGTAATGCAAAGACAGTGGGTGCCGAATGTGTAAGAAAAGAGTTAGTTTCATAGTTTCATTACCACTTTTGTGTGAGACATGATCCGCCGCTATTGAGTACGCGATAGGATAAACTTTGAGCCGTTTGAGCCCTTCTGTATTATTTGAACCTGACTGAAGGCTCGATAGGACCAGAGACAGACGCCCAAGGGAACCTTGAAGGGTTGAATACCCCAATTGAAGTTTTTCTGAGGAAGCCGCAAAAGTAAAAGCCGTTCTGTGTCGGCGTATTAGTAGGTTAATTAAGCTCAACCTTTCCTTGTGTCATGTCACACAAGCAGAGGAGGAAGAAGTGTGAACTGTGAACATGTTCGGAAGTAGACTGACCACAACACTGCACTCTCCTCAACAAAAAGAGAATAATTGCCTCATTGCCTCCGACTAAAATGGGTGTGTCTCCTTCAACTTTCATATAAAAGAGAAATTCAATTCAATTTAGTTTTTCATGATTTTGTGGAGCATTTGCAGTTTTATCGTCAAGAATTCCACTTCCCAACTTGTTTTAATGAGCGGACAAACTTAATAATGTTGATTTTGAAATTTATCTCTGTACATTCTAAATATATAATTATATCATTATTTATCATTGATAATTCTACATTTTTCCTGTTCCTTAATAGATGATATAAACAATCATATTTGCCGTTTCATCTTCTAATGTTCCTTGCTAATAATGTTTACACCATTACAAACTGGTGTACATTTCAGAATGCGCTATTATCACTATTTCATGGTACTGAATATAAACAAAGTGTTAAAGAAACCAGAGTAAATATTGTTTGGGGAAAAGTATAGAAACTCAAAATATGATTACAAAGACGAAAGACCTAACTGATTTCCTTTGGCTTGTTTTGCGTGTACGGTCGTAAAAAAAACTTCTCATTTCCTCATAATTATAGCTACAACAACGAAAAACTAGACTCTTGAAACTTTCATCACCTTTACTCTCTTTTTAAAACCGTTCATTTTATGTTGACGAGGCAATTTGGACTCTGAATTTGTGGGCACTTTTAAAAGAAACAAAATAAAGTTCTTTTTCTTTGTTGTTCTGTGTTTCCCCAAGAAGGTGTAACTGCGCGTAACCACCCAAGAAACGACAAAACATAGTGAATTGGTAAATGACACGTTGAAGTTAAATATTGTGTGTCATATTGCACTCGGTGACGCTGGTTCCTGCTACTCCTGCCGAATCGTCAAAAAATGATCAAATAACCGTGTTTAAAAGTCCCAAAAAGCATCTCAAGAAAGTTTTGAGGTTTATTCTCATATTGTATTTTGTATAGAAGCGTTGAAGACCCACACACCGTAAAAGTTAGGAGAGAAAATGCACGCAACGGGCTGAACCGAAGGAGGAAATCGTGGGTTTTGTATACAGTAAATACGAATGTCCTATCTGGATGAAAATCAGCACCGAAGCACTTAATTCTTTTTAGAGAAGGTAAAGTAATAGTGGATGATGTGTGTGTAAAGGGCAATATATCATTTGGTGCATTTTATTTCACTTTTATTTTAGGTCGAGAACTCTCGGGTGGCCCACATCAGTCGTCTGTGAGTCGTGGTCGTCAGAACGTAGGGAGTACACATCTGAAAAGCACGAAGCACCCAAACTGATTTTATTGCACTTTTCCTTCTCTTGTTATCCACACAAAGACACGTACTAACGTTTTTCGGCGGTACTGAGTAAGCAAATAAAAAAGATGTGCGTCCATGACGATTGCACCTCAAGACTGCATGAACCCCGACTGACTGGAATTCTGCGGCCCTCTTTTCTTCCTCTATATTTCTCCGACAGAATTATGGCATGGACAGAAAGGAACAAAGACTCCTGTAGACGAACAACTGCGTTCATTACACTGTTGTAAACTTTCAAAGACTTTGACTGTGAACCCGAAGGAGGTAAATTCGTCATTTTCAACTTAGAAATTGTAGCCATCGTATAAATGTGTAAAATTATGTGCACCAAAATTCTCTACTTATGTAGATTTTATCGTTATTCTCAACTTACCCGCTATAAACTATTTAAAAATTACTTTTCTTCATCATTGGATTCTTATCGTTTCTGCTTATGAGGAAAGAAATGATGTTACAATCATCCATGGACTTTGCCCTTTTCAGATTTTATTTGAAACAAAGCAAAGCATCAATTTTTCATTTTTATATGACGTTATAACTATAGGATGAACAATTCACTAGTTCTTACAAGAAGTAGCCAAACATCGGAAATTGCTTTTTGTGATAATGACTCACGCGAAACATTACGAATGTTATGTACAAGTGCAATTATCGCCTCATTTTTTTTGTAAACAAACGCACATTGATTATAGTAGGCAGTTAATGTTGGCAAGAGCGTTCGAATGCAAACACAAAATATAATTCACTATTCACCTACGACCTGTGGTGTTTTAGAATATTCCACTGGAGGTTGTAGTAATTCACGGGTCAGGAATGTCGGCAATGAGACATGCTAGCAAAATGCAAGTCAGAACGATTAGGGAGCTTGGGCATCTTTCATAAAAATCGTTTTTCATGGCGTGTGCGTTTATTACATTACAAGTATCATATTATGATAGTATAATAATTATATGTTTTTAGATGACAGCAGCGCTCATACAAGAGCAATCATCATCATTAGATTTAGTATTTCTGTTCGAGAAAATTTATAGTTTGCAATTGTAACTTGTCACCGAAGTGTAACTTGGCGCTTCCTCATAAGGAGAAAGATCAGTGAGAGTAGAACAACAAACAATGCAATTATGCAATGCAGTGTGGTGTAAAAATGTTCATGTGAGATACTTTGGAAATTCGTAATTTTGTACGATATGAACGACAAAAGTTTTGTATGGCGGTCATATCATATTGTAAAATGAAACAATAGTCGAGCAATTAGAAGCTTGTGATGAAATTGTTGGTTTTTGGAAGTGGCAGTATTTTACAAACAAAAGTTGTTCACATATTCAAATGCAGTGGGAGAAGA